>WBMV01003337.1:1023507-1140238 GCA_013396655.1 Campylorhamphus procurvoides
GGGCTGAGCGACGGGCTGTTTGACCGGTTTCATATCATCAAACCCACCCCAAACGCACCGCCGAGGGGGTGGGGGGGAGCTGCCGGTGCCCCCGGTGCTGCCCCTGCCCCCGGTGTCCCCGGTGCCCGCTGCCTCGTGGACGGGCGGCGGTGCCAGCCCAGACACAGCCCCGGGGCTGTCCGCGGCCTGTGCCCACCTTTCCTGCCCCCCGCGGCTCACAGGGACGGTCTCGTTGCAGGAGGAGGACTCGGAACGCCTCAGCGCAGCGTTCGATTCCATCGTGAAGCTGATGGGCCAAGCCTCCCAGGAATGCGAGGTGAGGTGGTTCTGGTGCGCACGGGCCTCTTGGCACCGCTTTTACTGGAAAAATTAGACTTTGCTTTTGCTCATTGCACGGCAAGAGTTCAGCCAGGGCGCCTCTGATACCGGCCTGGATGAAGAAATTTGGGGCATTCACCATGGTGTGGGTACATGGTAGGTTTCACCTGGCCAGCTGGTAGCACCTGGGCTGATAAACGCCACTATCTGCATTTTCCATAGACAGCACCAATAGCCCGGTACACATTTTAGCAGAGAGTTTCTCCATTTTCCATCTTGGTGGAAAGGCAGAAATGTCAGGTGACATCACAAATTACATTGTGTCAGCCCCTGCCAGGCTTTACTGTCACAATGTATGGAGTGTTTCCAGTGCTCCAAAGTATCTCTGCTGTGGAACCGCTTTATGGCATAGGAACCCTTCGCTTTCATCAGGCCAATGTGAACCACTCATGCTGGCTGACAGTGTGTTCTGGGTGGTAGAAGTAAGGGAGAGTTTGTATCTGGAGCAAAGAGATTTTTTTTACCACATGTTCGCTTTGAATTTAGAGTTAACCTCCTGACTATTATGATTTGACCCCAGTCAGCCACTGAGTACCATACAATTCACTCCCTTCCCTGCCCCCCTACCTTTGAGAGAAGAACAGTTTAATAATTGAAACAAAGTTAAATATAATAATACTAATGATCATAACAATAATAATTGTAATGAAAAGGAGAGAGGCAAATAAAACCCAAGAAGAACAAGTGATGCACAATAGAGTTGTTCACCACCAGTGCCCAGCCAGTCCCCACACAGCAGTCAGCCCCTCCCCTGGCCAATTCTCCCAGTTTATATACTCAGCATGACAGTCCATGGTATGAAATATCCTTTTTTCAAGTTTGGGTCAGCTGTCCTGGCTCCGCTCCCTTCCAATTTTTTGTGCACCTCCTTTTTGTGCACCTGGCAGAGCATGAGACACCTAAAAGTCCTTGAGTTAGGATAAGCACTATTCAACAACTTCAGCTTGTTATCAACATTGTACTTGTACTAAATCCAAACCACCAAATTGTACCAGCTACTAGGAAGAAAACTAACTCCATTCCCAAATGAAACCAGGTCAAACTCGATTTGGGATGTTGCCACTGGGTAAGAACTGGGCTCAAGTTCAGAGCAGCACCATATCTTTGTGAAAAGTAGAAATGTAGTGGTATGGCTTACAGAGGCAGAGCTCCACTGCTGGCTCTGGCTGCCAGAGATGGACCAGGAGCCAATCTCTGCCAGCTCAGGCCTGTGAACACAGCCCTGCAGCCCAGCTGCTGCACTGAAGTCTCTGTGAACTCCACGGCAGTTTTACACCAGCTGTGCCCCTTGGGAGCTGTTATCATAACCCAGCAGGGAGGTCCTTGTCTGCAGAGTTAATAACACAGGCTCAGTCTGCAATTAGAGAAAACACTAGTTCATCACACCAAATGATCAGATCTTAAGCAACTCCTCTGTCATTCAAAGCACTACATACACATTAACCGGTTAATCCTAAAAACAACTCATGCAGAAGAGATTTTTATCATTGCTGAACCAAAAATATAAGTGCATACAGGTTCATCCTTAGCAGTGGATTGGCAGTGCTAAGTTTATGGTTGGCAACCTAAATTATTCTGTGGGTCTATCTTATGGCCTGTTAAGAGAATTAGAGTTGGAAAAGCAGTGAATGACTTCCACACTTATGCATCAGCCCAGACAGTACTGCTTCAGTCATTTCTGTAGAGGAGTCAAAAAAGGGGGCAATTGTCAGACCCATAAGTTCATAGATGAAGTTTAAAAAGTGCAAATAAAAATCTCCAGCTGAACATAACCATTTAGGCACTTAAATACAAAGAATTAAAATTGTGCTTTAAGATGAGCTGTTTGGAGTTACTAAGGGACCAAAGTTTATCCTCATTACTCACCAGAAGTTTGATTTAATTCATTTGCTCTGTGCCATCATGTGAAAGAATACAGCTCACCTCCTGTGATACAGAGACGTGCTGTGAAGCACTTGATGTGTTTTGGGACATAGCTCCACAGAAACCACAATACAAGCAACCAGATCTGTTCATTTGTGCATAAGCTTGAGGAATAAAGCATAGCAGATCTGGAAATAAGTATTGCTATTGGCCTTATTTTTGTTATGTGACAGTGAGGGTCAAAGAAAACATAAGTGCAATATTGTGGATACTCTTTGGTCCCTATGATCATAAAGGTAACCCTAGGAGGAGTTCTCTGGTGACAACAGATGGCAGCAGAGCTGTACTCAAATATTTAACTGGCAGTGGGGAATGTTCCAGGATCTTTGCAGTGGAAACAGAAGAGAGCTGCTGTGGACTTAAATACAGTTCTCAAAACTGCTGTGCTACTGGTGCCAGCCTTGAAGACACTTTAGCTTCTTAACTGACTCATTTTTCTGTATTAATATGTTCTGCTTTAGAGCACTGCTCCTTCACATGCCCTGCAGATCCACTCTTCACTGCCTAGGTTGCAAAGCATCTAGCTTGCATGTATGTCCTTAGGACCCATAAACTATTCCTTCTTTCACCAGAGCTTTTCTTGAAGAGCCTGATCAGGCAGGTATTTCCAGAGTATTCTTTCTGACATTTTCATGAATTCATTTCTGAGGTGTCAGAGTCCCTATTCTACGTATTGTGTCAGGAGACAGGCTTCTAAAATCAGGGCTGACAGTCTTATGCCATCAGGCAGGTGTCCTGTGGACATCCAGGCATTGTTTTCATCCTCACAAGACAACAAATCAGCCAATTAATACAGAAAGTCAGTAGATGTGCAGTTCCACTTTCAACTGTAAATCTGCAGTAGTTGTGAGTATGGCTTTGATGCCTCCCCACATAATATTCTGTGTTTCTATTGTTGTCCAGAAGTACTACAGCTGTGTGCCAGCCCCTAGATGCAAAGAGCATGAAATGAAACACATCTGCAAATACCATGGCAGGCAAGCAGGGGAAAGAGGGCTGGAGTCCATGGAAGAAGAGGTAAGTAGGTACTTGTGGTTTTGATTAAAGGTTATTCCTTCCCTTTATGTGGGACAATTGTTATCCATCTGGTGACACACTAATGTATGTAGATTGACATTATGGACTTATGAACATCCAGACTGATCTAAGCCCTCTGTTGGGTAGGGGGGAGGTAAAGTAACTTCTGGTGGCGCCAATCAGTGTCATATCAATCCTTTTGTGGAGGGGAAAATTTCACACACATAACGCATCACCTCGCTTGGGCTGGGTTTGCATTGTATGTTGTATCATTAGAAAACAGTAACTTTTTCTCTCCAGAGGACTGAAGTTTCTGAAGCACCCAGTAAACCTCGACCCCGCCAGCACCGTGTAAGTTTATGGAATACTTTAGTTTTAAATAGAGATGTTTGATAGCATTTCTTTATCACTTTGCATCAAGCTGGTTAAAAATTGTGACAGATGTGGAGAATTTGATGGCACAGAAGATTAACCAGTGGTGCATTCACAATCCTAACGTGTGTATAGACAGTAAAATGGGCATACAGAGACTTGCACATTTAGTTAGAAACCATGTTGTGGCATTCTGCCACATAACCAGTTAAGAGTCTGTACTACTTAGACTGGTACGGAATGTCAAACAGCGATAAAGCTCTAGGCTTTTGTGAATTACTTCAGCAGCAATAAGGCAGCAGTTCTCCAGACTCACCTCACTTGTGCTCCTTGAGGAAAACCGTGCAGCAAGGCACACAGAAGTTGCTTAGCCACTTATACTTGGCCCTCGTACAGGCTCTCTGAAGACTCCTGTTCCTCAAGGAGAAGAAAGTTGGTTTTACTTTTTAAAGACTAACACCTCATCAAATTAATTTCAGGAACCTCTAAGCCACAATAGATAAGAAACACAGACTGTACTACAGTAGAAATTAGTGGGAGCACCCTTGTCATATGGAATGTTTTCCAGGTTTAAGTTCAAAACTGACTAGGTTAGTAATTTTCAGTTTTGTGAGACACAGATTACAGCACAGTGATTACTTCCACTGATCAAAACATTAGAGGAAATACTTCGAGTACAGCACTTGCTAATTTTTGTAGTGACAAGAAACATTTTACAGTTTTGTTCATGTTGGTTTTGAAAAATCTTAGTATGTTGAAGCTGAAATGTAACATTTTATTCAAATTCAAAATTTTTATTTTTGTGGGAAATCTAAGATGACTAACTAGTAATGAAGCTTTTTTTTTTTCTCTCTCTCAAAGATCAGGCAAGCCTCCAAAGACTTCTATATTGAAGTTTCTCCTGGCATCTATTCTGTCACAGCGGTCTCAGAGGACATGGTGCAACAAACGCACGTAGTAGATGTCAATGCAGGACAAAGTGTTGATTTAACTTTTGTTCTGTGATGTTTGTTGTTGCTTGACATCCCAGGAATAAAATACAAGGCTCTTTTAACACATGTAATGAACTATAAATAGCCTTTTCTTGTTAGCACTTTAATAGTAGCTTCCTCTTTGGGATTCCATTTTTATGGCCTGTATATTTCTTTTCTACTTAATGCAATTATATGGAGCCCACTTTGTACACTGATTTTATAAATATTTGTACACTGTGTGCCTTTTAAATCCAATTATGTGACTGTATGATTCCAGATTCTTCTGCTTTAAACAAAGATACAATCAGTGGAATAAAATACATTATCAAGCCTTTCTGATGACTGCTACTTTTATATTTTCCTCAGACAGAACCTCCATGTCACATTGTTGACCACAGAAAGCATGAGCCATGTGGTATGAATATAGATGTCCATCAGGTTCTGTAGGATGACACCAATTTTAAAGCACCTGGCTCACAACCCATTCTCTTATCTGTACTTTTACTATTCTGATAAATAACATGTAAATGGAATTCACTACCTAGGACTTCAACGCAGAGAGGTGCTCAAATATGTGTCAGATGTTCAGTAGGGGCACATAAATTATCAACCCTTCAATTCCTGTCTCTTGAAGGCTCTTGCAGACCAGGCTAAACCCCAGTTAGCTGCCTTTTCTGAGGGTGGTGGGGTACCCTTAATTATCCTATTTCCTGCAGGGAAAAAGCACTGCTGAGCAACTGCATACTGCAGCTTATGGCCAAGTTCATATGCTTTAAACAAGAGCAGTCTTGCTAACAAAACTCCCTGGATGCTTAACTTTCCCAAAGGATCAGGTTCCACATTTAGAATTAGTGATGTGACCTACATAGATCTGTCATCTTTAGGTAGTTGATGCATTAAGGTTTCAGTTAATTTTCATCAGAACATAAAATTCAGTGACTTGAATGATGGATCTCTAAATGTTTTGTTGTTTGTATCTACAGTAGCAGGTTTTTTACCCCTTGGCTACTTTCTCTTCTGCTTTAATCCCGAAAAAATACTTTCAACTGTCAACTTTTATTGTTTCTACATTACTTCTGGCTTTCTACAAACAGAAATTGCTTTGTTGAATTCCTCTGGCTCACTCCAGAAAATTGTAGACAAACTGGAGGTTTATTGGACTCCTGCTGTGCATCTGCTCAGGCTTTTAGTGCTCATACTAGTTCATCTGATCTCTCCAGAATTGTAAAATCAAGTCCAAATAGTTAGGAATTTAGTATAACACCTTGGAGTAAAGAATGAAGCTGAAGCTTGATGTGGGTGAAAAATTCTCACTATTAAAATTATATAGTAACCCATAAAGATTAATTCTATAGAGACAGTACCTAAATCAGAACTTGATTTGCTTAATAAATATAACACTGATAGAGTATAAGCTGTTTACCTGAAATTTCAGCCCCTGAATTTCGTCAGTTGTACATGTACTGAATTCTGGTTGACCATGCTCTCTGCTTCGTTGCAAGTGAGCTCTGACATGGTCTATAACATCAAGTTTGTTGTCTCCAATGCAAGTCGGTTTACATTTATCATCTGATGCTGTTTTGTAGCTTTGCTTTTCTGATGCTGCAAAACTTTCTTCCTGGAGGGCAGAAAACAAATCCCTTGGAAATCTAGGCTAAAAAAAGCATAAGTGTCTTTGTTAGCTGCTGCTTTCCTGGCTGTACGTCTGCCTCACGTAGCTTTAATGATGGTATATTTTCTGTGCTAGTACAAACTTTACTCCTAAAACACGGAATTGTACAGTAAGACCAAAAGGATTTCCAGGAGCCATTAGGCTTTGATTAAAAACTTTGCTACTTTAGAAGTTAGGAGGATTTTTGTTGACTGCAGAGAGAACACCTACTGTCTAGCTTCACTTGTTTGATGCAAGCCACTTCTGATGCAGTCTGTATCATATGATAAAACTGCTTCAGCCATCTCAAAGAGTAGCAATGTATCTTCTGGGTTTAAAATCACCAAGGGCTATTTCACATGAATAAAAATATGTCATTATACTCTGTATTACCACACTGTGTCCACTGCTGTGGTTCATGATGCTGGTTTGGGGCTAGAATGAAAAAACTCTGTTTTCTTAGTTTTACCAAAAGGCAAATCATGTCACTTCAGTGCACAGATGTGGCACTTACTAAGATAGAGCATGCCTGCCTGAAGCTCCATACTAGCTTGTAAATTCCTAGGAAATCAATTACAAAGGTGTGCAGTTATGATTATTTAAATAATAAAGTGGAATAGAAATAGGAAGTAGGAACCATACAATTAATAAGTTGGTAAGCATTTGCTTAAATTAATCCATGTAATTGTGGGACTATAAGACATCTTCTAGTATATTCTCCATTCAGTAAAACATATCATCAACAGATTCACCTTCTCCTAAACATGCAAGTTTAGAATGTTCAGTTTTCTGCAGTCAGCTCATAGTAGCAAGAACAGGAAGGTACAGAGGAGCTAATATTTGATTTCTGATATATAATTTATTCATTGTACTCCAGATGCCCTTGTGCTGACATTCTCTTTCATCTTCCACTTCTTCCTGTAAGCTTTTTCTTCCTCTTTTCCGTGCTGGGTTTTTTTGGCATTCATATTCTGATTACTTCTTTCCCAAGTTTTTCTAAAGCAGGAGGGCACCATGGCCAGCAGAAACTAGACCTAAAAACCAGGGTGTTATCCTTGTTCCTAGCTGTGACACAGTTTGCTTACTCTGCATCCCCCAGCTTCAGGGTAGGGAATCTGCTGTTTAAACTGCTTGCCTCTTGCAAGAGAGTAAAAGACACTCAGCAAAAACTGTTCACTAAAGAATCTGCTTTTATCTTTCAGAAACAGAGATCGTGACTGTTAGAATTTGACTGGCCGAGCTCAGCACCTTTGCAGCTTGTCAGCAGCAATAAAACACAAAGAAAGACTCAGTCACATCTGTCCATTTCCAGGGCCACTCATGTAGGTCTCTACTTCCATAGGACTTCATGGGGTTGATGTCAGTGGGCATTTGGCAGGTTTCTGAACTGAAATCTGCATTATTGAATGCTCACACATTTGCTGGCATAACTGTTCCTATTTTACCAAGTAGCTTCAGCCCTTCCTTAGGGTCTGGGGACTTTTGTGTTAGTGGAGGTTTCCTGCCTCTCACAAAACTAGTGGATGGCCTTAGCAAGCAGGGAAGTTAGAAACAATGTATTTTTCTTGCAACCTCCCCCAGACCATTAACAAGAATATTTTTTTCATTCAAACAACCCTCATGCTTATATAACTACAGCATTAACACAGATTACCTTACCCTCAATGACGGCTTGAAATCTTGGTCTCAGGATTTCTTTCACTGTGAGTTCCTTGATGTTTTCAAACACTGCACTTCCATTAGTTGGGGCCACAAAGGATGTGTCCCCCGTGGAGATGGCTTGGGATTCCAGCTTGCTCTTTGTCCATGTGCTGCTGTGACTGCTGAGTCCTGGGAAGGAGTAAAAGTGTATCTAAGAGAGAAACCAGAAGTGAAATGGAGAAACATTCATTTCAGAAGAGAGGAAAATGCAATTTAAGCCTGAAAGGAATTATTTCAGGTTATTGTGCATGGACTAGCTATACAGGTTAATGAAGATGTTAGCATCATAGAAGGCATACAAAAATTATGGGAAACAGAGAGGGATATCTGTGCTTCCAAATGAAATTAATTGTTGTGGTAATTTCCCATGAGATGAGTTGCTAAAAGAAGAGCTAGCATGCCAGATCAGGCAGCAGAAACGGTGGGGAGGGGGAAGTATTGTAACAGAAACCAATATGCAAATTTATAGTATTAACAGCAATAACTTACAGGCAAAGTGACTGCCCTACCCAGACCACATTTGGTTTTGTTCCCTCTGACTGCTGCTTCCCTATGGGTGTGTTAAAAGGTGCCTGAATTACTGGAATGTGCCTTGTGGTGGCTTCTTTTCCAGTGTTTCCACTCAGATCTTGCAGAATCCTTTAGCCTGGGCTTTTCAAGACAGCCACAGCCTGTGTTAAGACCACTGTCTACCATAGTGCTCTTAGCAGGGAATGGCTTCAGGTCCCCCTCTGAATCAGAGGAGGAGGAAGATGCTGCCACAGTTGCAGCTGCCTCTTGTTTTGTGCCTTTCAGTTCTAGAAGGCATGGAGAGGGCTTGCTGCTGGACTCTGCCTCTTCACATTTGTTTGTAGAGACCAAAGACCTGGACAGAAGAGACCAGGGATCAACACAGGGGTGACAGGAGCAAATCGACCTCACACACACTAATGAACAGCACATGCCACCACCATAGTGGCAGTGGAAATGTGGCCAGTAGGGTGAGCAGAGCAAGCAGTTGCCTGGCAGGGCTACCAACAGCACAAACAGGAAGCAGGGCTCGTTCAGGGCTTCAGGGAGAAATATAAGAGTTAGCATCCCAACTTTCTCTGGGCTTCACCCTGCTGATGAAGGGCATGTGGGTCATCTTTACCATCCTCTCCCATGGGCTAGGAGGGATCCACAGCGCTACATTACATAGGAGTTTCACTTTCTTATCATTCCAGACCTGGACTACGATTTCTTCATCTTCTGAGGCTGTTAAGAGGAAAAGTAAACAGCCATAACACATCTGGCCTGCCTGGGCAGTGCACATACACAGATCAAGCTTTGCAGCTTTGTACACTTACTCCTGTCAAGCATCAGGATCACCTATCACTCCTCTATAGCATCTCACCCCCAAATGGGGGTGGACTGGGGCAGCTAGGGCACCAGCAGTAAAACAGCAGGCCTGGCAGCATCTTTCCTCTCACAGTTTGTCATGAGATGAACAAGAAAATGTTGACTGAGTAATCTTTGTTGTTACTGCCAAAGTTAGCAGTAATGCTGTAAGAAAAGTATTTTGGTAAGTCAGTGGAGCTTGACAGTCAGACATGGGAAAAATTAATGAGCTGTTGAAATCTCCTACATTTGGGTGATAAAATCACCCCCAGATGCACCATTTGTTACAGATTGAGCATTTAAGCTCAGACGGATACTTCCTGAAAGTTGTCTCACTTGTATCCCTCATGAAAAGGCCACAGTCCTGCACATGGCAGACACAGCCTTGTTCCAGCAACACCCACAGACACAGAAGATGACATTTTTATGGGTCACAACTTCCTTAGGGTCAGACTGATGAGGTTACATACAGATATCCATCAGCTCCTGCCAGTTTTAAGCAATACTAAACTATACTCTGTACAGTGTTACTCCTCTGGCAGTAGCACTGTGACAAGAGTTTGTCATGACAAGGGTTTATCCCAACAGTCTCACTTGTGTTCCAGAACAAGACAAGAGGGAAACAACTTTCTTACCTCCTAAGGGGTCTCTTGCCTCAATGCCTGTGAGGACGGTTCCTGGGCCATACCTGACCATATTTGTCTCCCAGGGTGCCTGGCACTTTGTCTCCAGGGAGTAAGGAGGGCTTCATCCCATTCACATATTCCAAAATGTCATCCTTCGCTGTGTTTTGGACACACACTGGATGCTTTCCATATGACACAAGTGGTTTAGCAAACCCTGCCAGGAACATGTCTCTTTCACTCTATTACCAATAACAAAATAACAATTCCACTGAAGAACAGTCTATAACGTGTCAGGTCATGCAACCTTCAGTTGGAGGCTACCCTGTGCCTAGTGACAAGGCCAAAACAAACCTGAACAGCAGCTAAATAGTGTGTGGTGTTAATTCAGCATTGAGACGGCCAGAAAAACCTCTGTGAGGCTCACCAGAAAGCACGATGAGCAAAGCATATGTACAGAGTCACTGCCACTAGGATCTGTATTTTCTTACCCGAGAGAAAAAGCTATAAGCAAGTATAACTGGATTTCACAAATCATGCCGTGTGTGCCAAGTAACAAGGGACACTGAAGCCATTCAGACCTGTTCTTCAGTCATGCCCAAGTCCTTCCTCATTACATACAAGACTAACTCTGCTTCTTGCAGGGGTTGCTCGGGATTTTTATTTTCTTTTACACTCAAGCCTGTCAAGAGGCTTTCCATCAACAATGAAATGAGGCACTTCCCTGTTCTTGAGAAAGAATAGGCTCTTTTTTGTGTTAAGTTTGAAGTGCTAACAAACTAATGAATTAAAGCTTTCACTGGCATTTCTGGAAAGACCCAGAGCCATTGGTCTGTTGCTGACTCAAGCTGGATGTGTGTACATAAAACACTAACCCTTTTCCTGTGCTATTGATGGCTATGTGTCTACACACAACAGCAGCCCGTGCACTGCTTGCAATGGCACAGGGGCTGTCTGAGCCTGGCTCAGTGTCCAGCACCAGCAGAGGCAGAGGGCTGCTCTTACAAGCTGCACAGCAACACTGCTTTCACCAGGAACTGGGAATTTGGGGGCACCCATTTTCTGCACAAGGTGAGGAACCCTGAAACACAGCTGCTCACTGCTAGGAACAGACTACATAAAGGAGGCTGAGCAGAGCACGGTTCTGGTCTTTTGTTAGTTTATTGGTGCCTCAAACTGTGCTGCACACAAGAGGCTCACATGGTGTGTTAGGCAGCAGGAGGTGAGGACAGGCTGGAATCAGCCATGCTGGGAGCTTTATGAATCGATACAACCACAAGCACCAGCTGTCCTGGGGAGCTGTTCTCTAATTCATGCACCAGCTGAAACAAAAACTGCTACACTGAACTCAGGTGTTGTGTGAGGACTGCTCTTTATTACACACACCCACATTACCACACAGCAACTATCACTCACCTCTCTCCTCTTTTAGTGCACCATGGTAATAAAATCCATCTTCTGCCCTTCTCACCAGCACAGGCATGTTGCTGTCTATGCCCAGTGCTCTTCCCAACATCCTCCATGCCAGGCCAGAGGAGAGGAGGCCAAGGCTAATCCACTGGCACCCTGAGGAAAGGAAAATGGGTCAACACTGAGAGAAACAGCTTCTGTAGGTCATGAAAAAAAGTCCTGTAAGATTTAAGAACTGGATCACTCCAACTCATTTTGTAGCACTCCCACAGGCCAAAGAATGTGGGAAGAAAGAAAACTTGCTCGTGCTGGAGCAGTTCCTTGATCTTGAAAAACACATCAGTGCCTGCTTTCACCCAGATTTCTTTGGTTTAGAGTTTACAGGAAGTGAGACAGCTGGAATGCTGGGCCAGCATTACCTGCATTACCCCTCTGCAGTTTACATGGCAAGACAATCCAACCCTTCTCCAGCACAGAGCACAGTGTAGGTGTGCTCAAGAGTGCTGTAGTTGATGGTTTACACTGAGTATTGAGGGAACAGCAAAACAAAGAAATAAACAACTAAGCTGTTGGCTGTGACAGGTTCTAATTAAAAACTGGAAAAATAATTCCCTGTCACAAAACATTAGAAACATTTCACAGAAGACAGCTCCTAACACAAGACGCTTTTATTTGTCCAAATAATATCATAGGAATGTTTCTTTGATAGGAGGCTTACTCAGGCTTTGCTTTTCATAATCTCCAAGGTAGCAAATTACTTTAGTTAACACTATCTAAAAAACTGACAGTGCAGGGGTGGGAAAGCTCAAATGATGTTCAAACTGCTAATTTATTAATCTGACATGCCAGCCTGGCTTATCCTATTAGGTATCATGATAAAAAACAAATCACAGACTTCAACAGGAACTTGATTTTACCTCTAGGGGTTGGGGGGCTCAGCAATCCAGGCAGGATGCACTACAAAAGAGCTTCTGCAGCAGGGTTTAACAGTAGGTACAATGCTGGAAGCTGAGAACTTGTACAGAGCTGCCCTCACACTCCAATAGCTGTGACCCGTGGGCAGGAACCCTTCCAAACAAGCTATTCTTGCCAAAGCAGCAAGCTGCAGGACTCAGTTGTGATCTGTTGATAGAAAAGAGACAAAGTATTGGCATTTCTAACACAAGCAAATGCTTTCCAGGATACATCAAGATTTCAGTAATTTTGATTGTTTATTTTTATTTAGAAACACTAAATTCAGAATATTCAGGCTAGCATTTGGCCAGATCAACCCGTGTCACTGACCTGCGATCTTCAGTCACCCAAATCCCGACCTGGAAGAGGGACAGAAACACCCATGGAAACTACAAATGCTGTGGAAATCTCCAGAAAAATAATAACTTTCACCTCCCTCCAGCATTTGCTTTCCTCTGTAATATCCAGCTCTATTGTCTTATATCTACATATTCCTTTACATCTTTCTTGTACACAGTCCCAGACAAACCTTTGCTGTCTTACAAGCTGAGACAAAAATTACAGCTGAAGTTGACAAGCTGAGTAAACGTGACAGTTTTTGAACGTGATGTTAGATTACAGTTGCCTGTTATTTATTTATAGTAATGTATTAAGAGGAAATATTTTGATCTTTCAGCTATCCTGTCATGTTTTATAACAGTAGGATTATGGCTTGCAATGAGAAAGAACGAGATGCTCAGATATGACAAGTGATAACTATTCAGAGGCTGTCACAGTAAGATCAATTATGTGATGCTATCTCTGGTAATTTCAAAGATGTAGTAGACAAGCTCCCATTCATTTTCCTTTTTTTTTAATACTGCTTAGAAATGTTTAGCATGATTGAGGTAAAATTTGCATGGAAATTCAACAACATAAATTTTAATTGCTTTCTTTTACGAAATGCAGTTTAAACAATCTGTAAAGTAATTTTTGTTTAGGTCATATTTTGTCTCTTATGTAAGAAATAAGATCTGGAAATCTTTTTTATGGAGACTCCCAGAAATATATAATTTCAGAAAACTAGCACAGCAAACCCAGCAAGAAGAGTGGGTTAACTGCTGCAAAATGCATCTTTAAGTCAGCAAATCACCACACAATATATCCAGTTGTTTCATAACTACACAAACTCCCGTTATAAAACCAAGATAGAATCAGTAATACTTCGTGAAGAAATGCAACTATCACTTCTATAAGAAAGCACATTTTAAAGCCATTCAGCACTGTTCCTGCTGAGGGCAGGGACCCCTATTTCTGTACAAAACAAGGCACTGACAAAAGCAACTATGCTATACTTTCAAGACTTTTTTTCAGGGTAACTCTAAATGCTTTGACAAATACTTTGATACAGCTGTTCCTTCCAGTATTGGACATCCTGACCTTACCAATTAAAAAACAGTGGAACAGGACTACAGAGAGGACTGTTTGTCTGCCACACATTCACTCAATTTTCAACTCCCTGTGGATTTAGATACTGCTCTGAAAGAACTGCAGGGGCAGAGGAGGGGTTATGAGGGCTCAGTGTCCTCTAGGCCTACCCTTGCAGGGCAAAAAACAGCATCAAAGCTACAGTTCAGATTTAGGGGCAGGAAAAAGCCCACCATCATAGGGTGCGACAAATGAATTGGGCTGAAATATGAACAAAAAGGTTGAAACTGAGACAAACCAAGGTCAACCAGCTTAACAACTTTCTCTTTTCCCACTAAGGGGGAAGGATTAATGAATTCTACCCCTCTCCTACAAAGTGCCTATCAAAAACATGGCAGAATAATGCAGAAATCTACCTGTTAATCTCTGCTGCGATGCCCAGCTTTCATTTTCTCCCTAATATAAAGACAGAGTTAACAATTGGGGTTTGATTTTTTTTTGTTTGGTTGGGTTTGTGTTTGTGGGGGTTTTTGAAGGGTGTGTGGAATGCTTAATTGCCCTTTGTAGGCATTTTTCAATTCACTGCTACAGAAACAATGTGGCAGGGGGCACAACTGCAATTAGGGACAAAGATATACCATTTAAGAAGTCTGTGACCATTTTTGGTTTACATTCTACTGCACAAACTACTTGCTCTCATGCTGTCAGCAAAATTGTTTAGTATCAATAATACGATCCCCCTACATAGAGCAAATGTAAGAACACTTTTACCAGTAATGAGCTGAACTCTCTTCATCATCTTCACATAAATCTATTCTACAAACCATCAGTAGCACAGAGGAACAGACTGGGAGGTCAGGGAAGACCATGCCAGACCTCAACCATTATCAGTCAAAGTCCTGAAAAATTTCTGTTACAGGATTATTTTTATCTCCTCCCCCCCACCCCCAGCCTTCTTTATACTGTGTACTGTGTGAGCAGACCTAGCAATTTTTAAGGGCAGTGACATCTGAATAAGAATCCAGTTTTCAATAGAAACTAGGCTATGTCAACAGTTTTCAAAGTGGTTGAAATATTAGTAAGAAAACAATGCAACAGCACTTACAAAAATTTTTGCTCTTCTTGTGTTCAGTAACTGTGCTTCAGAGACCTGTTACTCAATTTTCTCCCTTTTAAACTAAATTATCCTTTTTGTTGGCATCTAAAAACACTCCTTGGAATGTTTAAAAGGGTCTTTTAAGAGAAACTGGCTATCATGAACCTTTTAATAAAGTGTATGTGAGAGTAAACCCGTAACATTACAGAAAATGAGAAGAATCTCAGTCCCGTCTTTAAACCCACTTTATTTCAAAGCATGCAGGTTGTGATGATACATACATTTACTTCACACATATAGTGTTACATTTTTAGCTTGGTGACAAATTTAGAAATGTTTTCTGATTTTCATGAATTAACTTAGGTCATTCAGCGGAGATTTTCCCAGTGATCTTTTTCATATTTAACTGTAGTTACTATTTGCAAAACTGAAGCTCTTGTGTGGGCTGATACTGACGTGTGCTATGACCTGCTCCCAAGATGTGCCAGGAACACACACGTCATTAATAGAGTGGCTACTACGTTCCCAGACACAGTAACTGCTGCTTCATTCAGAACACTTTAGATGGTCTTCAAAAACTGGTTCTGTTTGTTAAATGTTTTAGGTGCTTGGCTTGGCTCCATGACATTTTTTCCTGCCCCTACAGAATCACTGTACAGAACAGACTGTAGGTACCTAATGTATTTTATTGCAGCACGGAGGGTCTCTACTTTGCTGAGCTTTTTCTCCAAGTACTCCTTCGGTAGGTGATGCCTCAGCTTGGCATAGCCTTCATTGACACACTTAACCCGCTGCCTTTCCCTCTCATTCCTCTTTCTGATGAAGGCTGGCCCGTAGGAGTACTCACTTCTGTGGAAATTGGAATGGGGCATTTGGCAGGGAAAGGTGCAGGGCTCACTGTAGAAGTTCTCCGTGATGAGATGCTCAGACATGAAAGGAAGGAATGACAGATCATCAGAGCAAGTGATCTGGTTTGGTGTTTCTGGGTACACATGAAATGTGACCAGTGGGTCGGCACAGAAAGGCCGGGCCAGTTGTATGCGCTGAGTCTCAGCACAGATGAGGTTACAGCAGCTTTTGCCATCCATCATGTTCTGCATTTAACCTGGAAATACAAAATTACATAAGAGTTTAAACAACATGTACTGAACAGTACAAAGAAACCTCATCCAGACCTATCGACATTTTGCATCACTGGCATTTTTTGGATGAGATTTTGAATGCATTTGTGACATTTCAGAATGGTGTTAGGAGATCATTAGACAGAGCAGACAATTTCCCATTTGAAAATACAGAAAGTGTAAGTCAACAACACTGATTCAAATAATTCAGCAAGCAGTCTCCTTTCAACTCAGATGAAGAAATTAAGAGAATCTACATACTCCACACAGGTGTAGCTTGCTCCAAATCCACCAAAACCTACACACCTACAGACAACACACAAAACAGGTCAACATCTGAGCTTCCCTCCACTCTCTTCTTCTCTTGAAAAAAATGAAATCTACAATTCCAGTAAAAGACTCCCTATTCATACCAAAAAGCCTTCAAAGACAAATTATTTCTTCTCTCTATTCATTTGATGTCTCATTCACTATGCTATCTTTATTAGACGGAAAACCTTTGTAGAGAATGGGTCTCAATCATAATTTCATGTCTGTCAGGTATTACATCCATTCAACATAAAAAGGTTCACAAGAAATTTAGAGAATTTAGAAAGAAGAGAGAATTTCTGCTAAATCTAACACCTTCTTGGGTCCTCATGCTCCCACTTGCAGATTAAACACAGACATAAAATACTAAATATAATCCTCTGATAGAGGACTATAAAAGAGTCTATTTATTAAAGGAAAAAAATTAATGTCATAGCAATACTAAGAAAGGACTACACACAGTTTTTGAGGCACCGCTGTAACTCATACTTGCTTTCTAGAACTCCATATCCTCTTTTCACGGCAGAATTACAGCAGGCATAACTACTCAAGTCATCCTTACATATTTCTTACAAAGCTAATCTTGCAGTGGTTTATAGGAAGCTACATTATAGTGTCTCCTCAATATCATTATTCAAACAGCTGAATATCAGCTTAAGTGCTGAAAATGTAATGATTGCTACCTAATAGCTACTTAAAATACATTTTAAATACCTAGTTAATTTTTTTAAAATTACTGAGCCATCTTTACAGCTTGAAGGCAATATTTGCCTACACTGAATTTATCCAAAAATGCTCTTACCATCCACTTACACATCTATGCACTGCTGTCTAAAGCACTTAGGGTATATTACATCCTCTAAAATGGAAACCACACCTGAACACTAAGATAGGTTACTACAAACATCTACATTCCATACTTATAAAAATCTTGCAAAGCTTCAAATGTTTCGATCACAGCTCCGTAATATAAACGGGATCTCCTTAATCCTTCACAATGGAACATTGTAATGTTTTCTAATAACTTTGTACCTGCCACATTTATACGGAGAGGATTTTTACTCTGTATGGACCTGTCCTCACAGCACATTCTATGAAAATATCTCTGTATGCGGTGTTGTCTCTTTTTCTAATGCACATAGATTTCACAACAGAAATCCTACGAGTTAAGAATTCATTTATAGCATGCTGTTAGATGTGAGTGAAAGTCACATGCATCTTAAACAGGTACTTCTGTAGGTAGGCTGAAAGCATGAACACACATCCATTTCACAAAAAATCAGAGGTGAATATATACTCATAAAATGAAAATCGTAGTCCTTTATCTTTCCCTTTTCTACTTACATAGGTTACCGTCTAAAAACTTTCTATTGCTAACAACTTAAAAACACTGAGGAAAAAGAGTCTGCTACATAGCAAAAAAAATTCTATAGCAAAACATCCTTACAGAGCGAGAAACCAGAACCAACACAACTCCTCAGGAAGAGATACTTGCAGTATTTGTTGCTTAGCAGTGACACTTCTGCTGCATAACAGCTTTACATAAAACAGTTACCTACTGCCATACTACCTGCACCAAGTGCAAAATGCAAGTGTTAGGAACATTTTCCTTTTAGACCAGAGACTCACCAATCTTCAGATGAAAGTAAAATCCAAGGAAACAAGATGTGCAATTTTAAGACTGATGAATACCTGAAAATACCTGAATGACATTAAAAAAAAATAATAGAATTAATGTTACATTTTCCTTACACCTTATTAAATGAGAGATTCATTAAAAAGCTATGGAAGCCTTGTTAGTGAATGGCTGGTAGAAGATAATTACAAAAACATTTGATATTCAGTGAAGATCTGCAGCTAGATACAGCAACATGCAAGTCTCTTACCTGAATTATGTAGCTTGTTCCGCTGAGTCAATGACTGCTGCAATTTATAGTCAATTGACAACATGCAAAGTAGCTTACAGTTAGATCTGCTCATTTCTGGTTGGGCTTTTCCACCCACACCACAGCTATGATGGCAACAAAACTTGGCATTAAGGGCTAGAAATTTTGACACTGCTATTAAACACATCCAGATCACCTGAAAAAGTAATCAGTAACATACTTTGTTTACTTCCTGCACATATTCTGTTACAGTTTACTAAAGCAGTATTTTCATTTATTGGTATTTCACACGTTAATGTCTAAATATAACAATTAACTAGAATTGAGGTAACTATTCACCATTAAGGCATAAAAATATTTTCATAGCTTCATGTTAAACACAGAAAACTAGCATTTATTAAGAAGAAACTTGTGATGGATTTGTCTCCATTAGCAGTGAGGACACATATTAGTTATCTTAATACCCTCAAATTTAATCTTCATTCTCCTGTAATTCTGGGAAATTCCTTTAGTGTTAGGAAGTATAACACCATATAAAAGGTGAATATATGTAACAAGAGATAAGATTTAAACACAGAGAGCAATCAGTAGCAAGACAAATATTTTGAAGTTTTGCTTAAACTTACATAGTATGGAGCAATCAGTCTGTATAATCCCACATAGACAGGTATATAGATGCTAAATATATCAGCATATAGCTGTCCCACTGTAAAGGTGCAAGGAAACAGAACACCTATCCTGAAAATTCCCACATTTTACAGGACTGTCTTGACACTTTAGACTATTTACTATTTGGTCCTTCTATCAGTATAACCACACAAAAAAATCCAAAACCAAAACCAGTCTAGCTTAAAAATTTCAAAAGATACTGTAAGATTAGAAACATTTGATCCACTACCACGAGAACTACATACACTCAGTCTGGTCTTCTTGAGACTGTCAGCCAACAAGGAAACATTCTGCTGCTGCACCTGTGTGGGCCACAATGCTGTATTTGCCATCCTCTGGTCCAAGGCAGCTTCAGGCCGTGTCAGAAAGGCAGCCAAGAGGTAGAACATCTACCAGGAGTGGTAGAAAGGCACATACTCAATACACAAACTGTATTATTTTTCTTTAGGGGACCCTGGGTACATCACTTTTGTAACCAGTTATTGAACAGCATCAACTGATCAACATCCCTACATCCAGTCATCAGGGTGGGATACTGAACAGAGTATCCGAACACAAGCCTGGATTCAATTTTATTTTCCTGTCAATCCTTGTGGGGGTTTTCATATAAAGCAAGAATCCTGTGCATCCAGTAATTAGCCATCCTTCCAGATGAACTCAGTTTTGAAAGCCTACAGGACTGACTTGAGAATGAAGCTCTGTAGCTTCATCTTCATAAAGATCTGCCAGTGCAGATCTTATGGGGCAACTGTGTCTCCATCCCTGATGTGGCAGAGCAATACAGGTACAGTCTGTCCCCCAGGCTGTGGACTAAGCAAGCCAAAACTGTACCCAGAAACATAATAGCACACTTCCATGTACCACTTCCTTCCATACTGGAACTGAAACAAGTGTAAGTACATATGAACAGCTATATTTGAGTCTGGGATTAAAAGTTTTTTTCAATTAACAATTTGATGAGCATTTCTTTAATCACTGAACAAGTGCATATTTCTACTCTGAAGCATTTTTAGATGTGCTTTTATAGATGAGATTTACATGCAGCATAATGAGGGAGAGAAATGATGACAAACTGATAAATGCAGATCCATTTTTCAAAAATCAGTTTTATCTTTAATTGTTACATTCCAAAGGGGATATATGAAAGTTAGTCATCTAGCAACTGTATACCTCTTAAGAGAGATGAGTACAGAGTCACAGATAAAAAAATACACCTAACTCCCAAGATGACAGGTGCTAGAGAAAGTATGTGCCTTACACCATCAATCCAGACAAATGCAGGAAGATTTTTATAATAAATATTTCATCATCTACTAACTCCTGAGACTTTACCCATGAAAAGAAAGGGAAAGATTTTTTTAAGAGCTATCATATACCTACAATATATTAAGCTATTAAAGCAAAATAGAACAAAATAACACTGTCTTGATGTGCACTGCATTTGAATTTATCTACATCACAGTACTTGAAATATGCAGCTCAAAGAGTCAGTGTCCATGATGTGTTACCTTAAATCTGCAGACATCACTTGCCATACAAGCATCTTGAAGGTAGGAGTGCAAGAAACCAAATGATGAATACAGCCAACCAGGATTTCATTCTCTGATACGAAAACTACACTGCAAGACTTCGATTTCCAGTACCTAGCATTAATCAGCAGAAAATCCAAGTATATTTACAAAAGGTCTTTACATAAAGTGATTGGTGAGTTGTAAGTAATTACTGTGTTTCCAGGTATTTTTTAACCACATAAATAGTAGAGAGAAATATATAGTTAAAAACCACCATAAAGTCACAACTGTAAATAATGTACCACAGTGGCAACCCAAGGTATTTTAGGTTTGTTTTCTTTTCAGTTTCATTAGTAAAAGCCATTTGAAAATGTAAAGATGTTAGCTTTTGGTTAACTAATCTTTTTAAACTGCTTCCACTCCAGTACATTCCTTCAAAGTTCAGATACTATTTTTCTTTATTTTTTTAAAATCAATAATGAATCATTCAAGAAAACTCTTCTGAATTGGCAGGATCAGGAAGACATGTCAGCTCTTTCCATCAGTCCACTTTACTTCCCTGGAGTTATTTTACTGAGACACAATTAACTCAGCACAACGTGATGGTCAAAGACAGACTTGCGCTGCTCTTGGACCTGGAGCTTCCAGCGCTGCTGGGCATATTCCACTTTGTTCAACACGTTGGCGCGGCTCCGGGAACGAGCCAGCACATCGTGTGCATTTGCAAAAGGCTGGTGATCCTGGAACAGCAAAAGTTAATAGTTACACCTCCACAATTCCAAAGAGCAGCCACATTAGTCTTTTGTGTCATTACATTCCAAAGGATGCAGGGTTTGTTTTGTTTTTCTTTTTTAGGATAGACCACACTTCACTGTACTATCAAACAATCACCTGCTGCCCAGAGACATCATGGTGAACTGCAGGATCAGAAGCACAGCCTTGCATCCATTAGCAGCTGATGGGACAAACTGAGAGCCTCCCATTACTGTCCTGAATGTACTTCACTTTAAAACTGAATCTAAGAATCAGTTCCCTGCCAGCTCTTGGACATTTGCTGACAGGCAGTTCAGGATGTTCACACACAGCCTCTATATAAAACCAACACACTCTGATGTTTACCAAACTAAGCCTGTTATATTGAGCTGTCTAAAAGCACAGTGTCAATACAGCTGTTTAAGTGACAGAGCTCAACAAGAACTGACTGCTTAAAGCTTTACTTTCTTTTAGTAAATATAACCAAGTTATAAACAGTGAAAGTTGGAACTGAACTTTTTGTTTGGCTATCAAACTGCTTTGGACAAAGTCATGCTCTTAAAGCTGTGCCAGAAAGCATCACATATACAATGCGTAATGAAAAATTATGTAACTATGTCCTTTGTTAAATAACTCTTTTTGTATGCCTACATTTCATAGTCCTTTTCTTTTCAGAACACTTTTGAAGACATTTGCATTAATGGGC
The DNA here is from genome assembly GCA_013396655.1 of Campylorhamphus procurvoides. Classification (NCBI taxonomy): domain Eukaryota; kingdom Metazoa; phylum Chordata; class Aves; order Passeriformes; family Dendrocolaptidae; genus Campylorhamphus; species Campylorhamphus procurvoides. The sequence continues at coordinate 1,045,328 of WBMV01003337.1, forward strand.
ACTTCATTTGTAACATGACTCTGCAGAGCAGCTTAATGACAGTTCTTAGCTGTACAGAGATATCATTAATGATATCTATTGAAGTGATTGCTGCAAGTCCCAAAGCCACACATGAGACTCAAAGAAATATGCTCAGAGAACAAGAGACAATCCCTGACCAGAAGAGCTATAATCTCACCATAAAAAGTTATACAGTTAGGTATACCTAGAATTGGCACTCAACAGGTGACAGGTCACTTCATTCACAGAGAAACAAAATCACAATAGAAAGACAATTCTACCATAAAACAGGTGGTGGGACAACACCAGACAAGCTATACGGTACTGGCCTTCCTGATAAATAAGAATCTCAGCTCAAAGGCTAGCTGCTCTCAATTTCTATGTAGACAACATAGGGAAAAAAATTTTTAAAGAAAGAGGACTAAAGAAGTAGCTTACATTCATCAATTGCCACTGTCATCAATGGGCAACGAGAAAGAGCAAACACCCTGGCTTGAAATTCAGCCACAAAATTCAGTGCACATGGTATTTCCAAAGTGTGACAAGAATACTCAATCACTTGCAAGAGGGAAGGCAAGGATGGGAGTGAGGAACCTTAAATAGGTTATGTTCACTGTCATAAAAGGAGGATTAGCAGTAAAGGAGCAAGGTGAAATAAGCAAGGACATGAAGTGCCTTTTGTTCCAAGCACTACTGCAGATATAAGCACTAGTGACTCCACAAGCACAGGTAATGGTCAGAGGACAGCTACAGCAAAACATGACTTTGGTTAAGATGGATTTAGATTTTAAGGTGAATTCATTCTGCAGTTAACGTGAACTGTGCCACAGGACTTATTTCACTTCTTCCACCTATGATCAGAAGATTTTAACCCAGATTTGGAGGTATTAATATCATTTATCTAAAGTACAAATTTGTCTGAGGTATAGCATACAGCACAAATTCACTTAATTCAAGTAGGAACTGCTCAGTTTGATATAAGAATTCTTTGACAGAGAAAAGGTCATTCAAACTCTTCCTTTCAAAAAAAACCCAAACAAACCAAAGCAAAGCCAAACAAAAAAACTCAACCCAAAATCCTCCTAGAAGTGACTGGGAAAATCTTACGTTGTCAATACAGAGACAGAACACATCTATGTGTAATCCACATGGAAGTTCAGAAACAATGGGAGATAATCATCAGCCATCCTCACTTTAAAAGGTGTTTCTGTTTGGCATAGGGGTTACTAAATATGCAAAATTAAGCATTTTCATAGATAATAGTTTTTAATCAGCTGTGCTTTCTTTATGTGCCTTGATTTCACAACAAAAATAAGTGACAGCTACCCAGTGCTGGAGACTAGGAAGGCCAGTAATGACAGGAATTGCATCACTAATGGACCACTCCCCTTTTCCTCCCAAAAAAGCCCATTTTGATCTGTTGGAATACATTGTCACATTTTGATTTCTAGCTGTAATACTTAGAAATTATTTCAGCACCAATCACTATTTTGCTTCATTATAGCAATTTCTTCTTGAATTTTTAGCATCAACAAATTCAAATTGGTGCAAAAGAAGATGCAACTACTCTTTCTTCTTGCACAGAGCAATCTAAGCAGCACGCAATTTGGATAAATGTGATCACCAGCAAGACTCTGGATCACTAACGCTTGGCAAGTTGTACTCTTATACATGCCTGCCTCTATTCCTACTCTGTTTCTTCTCCGTAAAAACAATCTATGCCAAGAGCAAGGAATAACTGAAGCAGTTCTCCCCTTAATACTTTCTAGCCCAGTGAAAAATGAAAGAGTGGCTTCACAGAAGTCATCAAACAGTCTTTTCCCCTCTCCCTTCAGGCAAAGCATTGACACTGGCTGGTAAAAAAAGCTTATTTTTAATCAACTAACCATCCCAATCTTTATGCTCACCAAGAACACAAACACTCTGGTGAACTCACCCCAATGTCTTCATCACTTTGTATGAGCTGTGAATGTCCAAGGAGACGTCTCTTCAGTATAGGTTCCACCAGTGTGAGGTACACCATGTACAGAAGAAGTAGGCCCAAAATAGACAGGTATATGATGATTGTCACCTACACAAGATAAGCACAGTTTATGCCAGAATTGTGACATTCCACCCACAATCTCTCAACAAGTAGCAAGGATCAAAAGAAGAGTACACCCAAAGTCTGACCTTTGGTGTGTCAACAGATGCCTTAAAACTCAAAGAGAGGAAAACCAACAAACTACAACCTGGTTTTGGAGCAGATGTATATTAGCTTGAAGCTGTTCCTCTTAGTGAGACCTTGCTAAAAATCTTATACTATCCCTCTTAAAACAATTCAGTGTTACAAATCTCACCTCAACCAAGACAACTGTTCAGTCTGACCATTAAAGTGGGGTTACTAATTTCAGTAATTCTCCTGATGTCCACTCTGTAGAACAGATCTGCATTCAAACAGTCACTAAGCAAAATAGGAAGGCAAAACAAAATACCAAACTTCTTAAATACCATAAAAAGTGGTCTGTGTTATCAAAGACCATAAGATACACTGCACAATCTATTCACCCAGTCCAGGGCTCAATGGCTCTGATAGAATCAGAATGTAAAGAACACAGAAAACATCTGTTTGAACAAACATGGACAATTCTGCTTTTTTTACCTTGCCAATGTACAAAGGAAATTTATAGTAAGCACATCAGGCAGATGAGTAATGAGAGGCCCTCTAAAATAACAAAAAAAACAAAGCCTAAAGTTTGACAAAATGCCTTAGAACACTCAGAATTTTAGGGTAAAGAATTTTAGGCATAAAGCCTAATCTCAAAAGTAGAGATCTTCAATAAAGGGTCTCAAATTTGCTTCTTCAACTATAGTTTGACACTATTGTTACTCCTCAAGATAAACTGTGAGCAACTACTGTGAAAAAAAGTTAAATCTTAGGCTGCATTAGAAAAGTTTTCCCTTTTAAAAGAACATTTCTCTAAAAGACAACTGACATACTTACTAAACAGTTGAAGCATTTAATATATGGCAAGAAAATTACATTTACCTTAATTGTGACAGAGCTTCTCTCTTCATACTTGCACTCACAACGTAAGCAGTAGGCTTCTACATCAGGCCCAGGGACAGGCATAGGCTCCACCACATGAAGACAATCACTGAAGAAAGACAGAAACTGCCCAGTCAGTTCTGAGCTGCTTCTGGCTTGGCTATTCCACTATGCTCTAGGAGTTGAGAAGCCACCGTTGCTTAATCTCAGTTGTTCTAAACTGGAGGTATAACTAAATCATTACTCTGCAATTATTTCACCTGAACAAGAAATTCAGCATTGACAAGCTGCTAAACAAGTTTGAAGACCCTTCTAACTCAATAGAGTGTCTTCATTTTTCATGAAAGTATTAAAGCTGTTGGCAGAACAAGTCCAAGGATATGAATCCAGCACAAATGCATCACTTGACACCAACATCATGGATAGAAGTAAATTTCAGCTATTAATTTCACTTCTTTCTTCACCATACTCAAAAGAGCCTTGTTCTATCCTTCCACTGTCTGAAGGGAGATTAACCTCTCTGACACTCATGAACTGAAGTTCTTTTTTCTTGCCATCACAAGGTACAGGCATTGGGGAAAAAAAGAAAGAAGAAAAAGAAGTCAGATGGGTTGTTTCTCTAAGCAACAAAATTGTGAATAAAGAGCCTTCAGCTTTCAGTGAAAGCATAACTTGAGTTAAAAGATGACAAAATGTAAGCCAATCCCACAGGGAAGAGCGTGGTTGACAGTATTATGGGTGCTCTATACCACAGCACTAAAATCCAGCTGCTGGGAGATAATTGCTGGGAGATAACAACAACTTATGCCATTTCGGTCTTTCTGCTGACTCAGGCCAGTTATTCAGAGGTCAGACCCCACAGTCCCTGCAGACCACTGACAGAACCAAAATCCTGTTTTGCCTTTATCCTGGTTACCTCAATGTTAGCAGTCAGAAGCAGGTAACAAAACAAAATGCCTGAAGTGACAGCAGCAGCAGCCTAGAACTCAACATTCTACTGAGCTAAATTACAGTGCTGCAAATACACAGCCAGGCACTGTTTTATTTGTTTTTCTTCTTCACAAGTACAACTACTGAGTCCCAAGTCACAGCCTCTGGAGGGGAGTGGAACGTTTATTTTTCTTATTTATATGAAAGCAGAATTAGATTCTCCTCTGTGGAAGAGAGCAGCATTCAAGCTGCAAAATCAAAAATACATGCAAATTATAATCTGTGCAATTGCTGTTCCTATGACTGGAAGCTTGCAACAATATGCTGAAGTATAGCAGAAATCCTGTATGTAGCTTAAGTACAGCAATAAATCTGTTACTGAGAATATAAAAAAGTATTAGTATCAACATTTTTTTCCCCCAGTTCAGTGTTTCAAGTTGCTAGAAAGTGTAAAATCTATCAGAACCTTAGAATTGTGATCATATATTTTCTTGGACTGTGATCCCAGGGCAATTTTAGAGGAAAATACAGAAAAGGCAGGCACTTTTCTAAACTATTTTCCCACTCACTTGCCTCTACCTTACAACCTTGGCCTTTGCACACACAGCAAACAGCACCAAGGAAGCAGTTATCCCAAGGCAAGCTGGGCTTGTCAGAAGAACAGCTCATTCACAGGCAGCATCCTCCCTCCCCCCATATCCATGACACCACTACAGGCCTCTACACCAGTGCCTGGAGAATGTGGGTGTCTGTACTTTGAGCTTTGGAAGTGGGTTATTTAACCCTGTAGACACACAGGCACCACTCTGCTTGCCCAGCACAGGATGGGATTGCCTGGAACAGTTCCAAACCTGACTCCAGAAGGGTCAGTGCTTTCAGTGGTGTCAGAGCACCCCAGCCTATACTGACGTTCACAAAACATGCTGTTGCCAGCCTGAAGCCAAGCGACAGACCACCCCAAGTGAGAGACCTGAAACATCTAAATAAGAGTATTATGATGCACCTAAGAGGCTCAACACTAAAAATTAAATTTTCATTTTATGTCTGGACAAGTCAGCAGTAAGTACATAATTCATAAAGACACTAAAAATCAATCTGGCTTGTCTCAGGATTAACTGATCTAAATACCTAAAGGATGGTGCACACCAGCCAGTGCCATTCAGTAACTAATCACTTGCATTGATACATTGATACAAAGTGGAGCACTGAATTTGTTGATTTTATTGCATGCAAACCAGGTATCAAGTCTTTTACAAGTGGCAAGAAGACATCTCAAACAGAAGATCAAAGCCATAAAGTATTCCCACAGGGTTACTGAAGAAATAGTCTCAACAAAACAAGATTTAAGATAACAAAATTGATTTTTGAGATTCAGCAGTACATCCTCATAACATTAGTCAAGCCTTCAAAGATAATTTTCACTTCAGTGAGTACCAATATTGATTTAATGGGAAACAGGGTCTTTCCTGCTAGTAAGGCCCACACTAAGCAGTACCCACAGATAAAAAAAATCCATTTCATTTGCAGAGTGGGAATTAACAATAAAACCAGTAACACTGCTACTCCAAAATGCCTGCTGCAGCTGGAATTCCAGCAGTATGTTTCATTGCTGCAACTTAATTACTAGGACTAATGATGTTAAGCTATTCATGTGGGACAAAAATAGTCATTTTGATTGGACAGTATGTTTTATGTTTATTAGTTCAGAATAGTTATGATGTTTATTAGTTCAGAACTGTTTCTGTCAGTTCTTCAATAAGTAATTTAGTAAGTCAAAGCAGGGCTCTAAAAATATCTGTATTACTGATTTTATTCCTATAATTGTGGCCTACTGAGGAGCATGAAATTTTCATAACCAAGATAGCAGCCTGCTGCTTCTCATCAGATTGGAAAGTCTTTTGTAAATTCTTAATACAACAGAAGAAGAGTCAATGCATCAAGAAGTACGTCACACTTTTACAAGATGACCTAAGAATCTCTGAGCACTTCAAAGAACAACACAACTCTAAACCAAGGTGTTTTAATTGTATGATTCACATAGGCAATGATACTCTACGTGAAATTATACATGGGAGCTATGCCAGTGTAACAAATCACTGTCAAGTCCCTCATCCATGGCCACACACATCAGTCCTCAGCTTGGAGAAGAGTCTGACATGCCATAGCTGGCGTAAATGATACAATAGAGCACACTGCCGAGGCACAGAAATGCAAAACCTTTCTCTTTCTGAAAACAAGTGTTGATAGATGGGCCACGTAATTGCACTGTCTGACTGCAAGTCTGAGCAATGCAGAACCTCAGAAACAATAGTGTCTAAACGACTGGATGGATTTCAAGAGTGGAGCAAGCAGAGACAGCACCCTGGAGCCCCAGTTCCAGGTCTGTGCCTCCTTGGTTTTACACGATTTCAAATCACTGGATGCAAAATACAACACACCTTCCTCTGTTCTACTACTTTCAAGTCTAAATAAACAACTGAAGATCCAAGCAAGCACACCAAAACAGAAGACAGGGCAAAACCCATGGATTTCAAGCCTTGTCCCTTGCTAGAGCTGAATTCTGGAATACTTGTGAATGAAAAGTTCCAGTAAATTATGCAAGAGATGTAATTTCTCCTGGCACCACATTGGAGAGTCACATATAATCACCACAGAACAAGTCTTTAACCAGGAAGACTTACTATAATTTTGTATGGCACACACACTCACCAGTCTTTCTGTGAAACATTTTTGTTGTAAATATGGCCCGAATGGTCCTTGTAAGGAGGGCAGATGCATTTACACCGAACGTCTTCAGAATTCTGTAAAGCAAACAACATGCTCAGAACAAATTATCATCAGAAAACAAGGATACAGAAAGCACTCTTCACATAACACATGAAATATTTAACAGAAGCTACTTGCAGCTATCTGTGAAGTCTTACTCAGGATTTCCTATAAGTTTAAGAACAACCCTTTAAAATTACTAATCAAGCAGAGCAATTTGTCAAATGACACTATTATTTGAGCTAGAAATGCATTCTTCCAGAGAAAAATCGGGAAAAATCTGGAATTTGAGCTTGTTTTTCTCTTTAGGAAAAAAACACATGCTGATGCTAGTTACTCAACTATTCAGCTTATGCATAACAAACACAGTGATGAGCTTATAATGAATGAAATTAAAGAATACTAAGGCCAAATCGAAGTGGCAAAGAAACCTCCATGGATAATTCTGTCCTTCCTGGCAACAAGAGAAACAACTCTGCAAGGAAAACTACTGGAAGGAGTACTGCAACCTACGGTCCTCTTGTCTTAAACAGCAGCAGGTTATTGTGAAGTAGAGAAAAACGTACAAAACAGGAATACCAAACACAGGCAAGTGAAATGTGAAAAATTACAAAAACTTGCAAAAGCAAGTTTTAGAGAAACAAATTAACACTTGCATAACCACTAATAGGCACTGCAGAAAGAAGCAAGTTATGGACAACGAGAAAGAAGCAGCACCCAAAACATTTAGATCACTACTGGGGAAAATGGAATTTCAGGAAAAGAGCACTTTGCCTAGTGCATTAAAATAGGATAATTCATTCCTTTCCCAAATTGCACATGAACAGAAAATCCTATGGAGAGGACACAGACGGTCAGCAAGGAGTTACAGACAAAAGCATTCTCAAACCCAAATCAAAGTACCTTATTTAAGCAGGTATAATTAGAGACAGAGGATAAACATGGCTTATCTAAGTTTAAGGCAATTTCTAGTAGCATTACAAAAGGAAGTGTGAACAAGTATTGGTAATAAAATTCAACACTGAACAATCAAATCAGAGTAACACTAAGTGGGCTCAGGTCAGTTGGAAAACCTTTACTGCATTATCATAGAATGGTATGGGTTAAACAGGACCTGAAAAATAATCTAGTTCCAACCTCACTGCATTCACATGCAGGGACACCTTCCACCAGACCAGGTTGCTCAGAACTCTATCCAACCTGGCCCTGAACACTGCCAGGGATGGAGCATCCACAGCTTCTCTGGGCAACCTGTTCCAGTGCTTCACCACCCTCACAGATAAGAATTTTTTTTAATATCTAATCTAAACCTACCCTCTTTCAGTTTAGCACTACTACCCCTTGTCCTGCCACTACACATCCATGTAAACAGTTCTCCATCTTGCTTGGTAGGCCCCTTTCAGGTACTGGCAGGCTGCAACCAGGTCACCCAGGAGCCTCCTCTTCTCCAGGCTGAACAAGCCCACTTCTTTCAGCCTTTCCTCTTAGGAGAGGTGCTCCAGCCCTGTGATCATCTCCATGGCCTCCTCTGGACTTTCTCCAATAGGTCCATGTCCTCCCTGTGCTGGGGACTCCAGANGCCCGGTACCGGGGCACGGCCGCTCACCTTGGCCTCGGCGCCCAGCCCCGCCAGCGCGGCCAGCGCCAGCAGCGAGCAGAGACGCGCCCCACGGACCGCCATCTCGGGCCCCGCCGCGCTATCGCCGCTCTATCGCTGAGCTACCGCCGCCGCCGCCATCACTTCCGCCTGCCGCCGCGCTCACGTGAGGCGCCGTCCGTCCGGCCGCGGCCGCTCCGCCGGAACGCCGGCCCCGTAGGATGGTTCCGGGGCGCGGGCGGGCCGGCGCTAAATACCCATGGAATCCTGGGATAACAAAGGCTGGAAGGGAGCTTTGAGGTCATCGAGGCCAACGCCGACCCAGCACTGCCACTGCAGCCACTGAACCACAGCACCCAGCGCCGTGTCCGGGCGCCCCTTCCACACCCCCAGGGATGGCGACTCTACCACCTCCCTGGGCAGCCCCTTCCAATGCCCGACCACCTGAACAGTGGAAATATTTTTTTTTTCATATCTAATCTGAACCTCTGCTGTCTCAGCTTAAGGCCATTCCCTCTGGTGCTCTCACTGCAGGCACTGCAGCCTCCCCTCAGGTGCCTGTGGAGAGTGATGAGGCCTCCCTGAGCCTCCTCGATGCTGAATACCCACAGCTCCCTCAGCCGCTCCTCACAAGACATTCTGGTGTCTCCATGTCCTTTTGGAAGGGAGGTCCAGAACTGGGCACAGCACTCGTGGTGAGGCCTCACCAGTGCCGAGTACAGGGGTGGTCACTGCCCTGGTCCTGCTGGCCATGCTGGTACAGGTACAGGCCAGATGCCACTGCCCTTCGTGCCCACCTGGGCACACACCAGCCCCTCCTGAGCCGGCTGTGGACCAGCACCCCCAGGGCCCCAAAGCCTCTCCAGCCCCTGGCACTGTGTGGGGCTGTCGTGANTCCAGAGTTGGACACAGTACTACAGGTGCGGTCTCACCAGGGCAGAATAAATATACACGATAAACCAAGTCACTTATCGCCCCACCACAGAGAAGTCAAACGGCTGATTATCATCAAAAAGGAAAAAATTCAGCCAGGCAGGCACTCTGATAACAGGACACACTTTTACTAATGGGAGACACGCCGTTCTCTGCCAGTGACAGAAGAGGTAAGGTAAGAGTTCCAAACATGAACCCAGAAGGACCAAGAGCAGAGCGCGTGCGGTCGCGGAGCACCGCGGCGAGCCTGACCCAGCCCCGGCAGCCCCGGCAGCAGCAGCTCCGTCTCCACTTGCAGCTTGTTGTGCCGGTGTCCCCGGCACCGCGTCAGGGCGACACCAACTGCTACGAGCTCCAGGCTGGTGCCGAGGCCGGGCCGCCCGACGCGGCCCCCGGTGCAGGGCNCTGCTGTCTCAGCTTAAGGCCATTCCCTCTGGTGCTCTCACTGCAGGCACTGCAGCCTCCCCTCAGGTGCCTGTGGAGAGTGATGAGGCCTCCCTGAGCCTCCTCGATGCTGAATACCCACAGCTCCCTCAGCCGCTCCTCACAAGACATTCTGGTGTCTCCATGTCCTTTTGGAAGGGAGGTCCAGAACTGGGCACAGCACTCGTGGTGAGGCCTCACCAGTGCCGAGTACAGGGGTGGTCACTGCCCTGGTCCTGCTGGCCATGCTGTTACAGGTACAGGCCAGATGCCACTGCCCTTCGTGCCCACCTGGGCACACACCAGCCCCTCCTGAGCCGGCTGTGGACCAGCACCCCCAGGGCCCCAAAGCCTCTCCAGCCCCTGGCACTGTGTGGGGCTGTCGTGACCCCCAGGCAGGACCAGGCACTTCACGCTTGGGCTCTCACCCAGTCTGTGACCAGCCCATCGATCCAGCCTGTCCAGGTCTCTCTCAGAGCCTCCCTGCCCTCCATCAGTCAACACTCCCACCCAGCTCGGTGTCCTCTGCAAGTTATTGAGGGTACCTCAATACCCACATCCAGGTCAGCAGTAAAGGTGTTCAACAGGACGGCTCCAAACAGCCCTGGGGAGCACCCCTGGTGTCTGCCCACCAGCTGGATTGAGCTCCATCTCCACAGCTCTCTGGGCCCAGCAATGCAGCCAGTTCTTTATGCATCAAAGAGGCCACCCACCCAAACCACGAGCAGGCGGCTTTCCTGGAGGATGCTGTGGGAGACAGTATTGAACACTTTTCTGCCGTCTAGACAGAGACATCCACAGCCTTTCCCTCATCTACTAAGCACGTCACTTTGTCATGGAAGCAGATCAGGTTGGACTAGCAGGGCCTGCCTTTCATAAATCCGTGTTGGCTGTGCTCAATTCCCTGGTTGTCCTGCAGATGCAGTGTAATGGCACTCAGGATTACCTCTTCTATAACCTTGCCCAGAACCAAGGTTAGGCTGACAGGCCTGTAGTTCCCCAGATCATGGCCCTATTGAAATGGGTTAGAAGTGATGATTAGTAGAACTCTAAATGAGGTGTGCAAGCAGCACATAATCCAGTTTTTCCACATCTGAATGTACAGTTATATAAATGCATTTTATAGACAGATGTTTCTCTGAGAAGATATCGCTAAAATCCAGCAATGTTCCCCATTTGTTGTGTGTTTGTTAATTATTTCTGTCCAAGAGCTGTGTTCACCTTCTTGCAGAGGGCAGCCAACCTTTGTGAGAAGCAGCATTTCCAGCTGTGGTCCCTAAGACCTGGCAGATCAAGCAGTCTACGAGTCTTTCCTACTTGTGTAGGAACCCCAAATACATCTGATGCTTCCAGGGCTGGTGAGGCACTGGCACATGTTGCCTGGAGAAGCTGTGGATACCCCATTCCTGATAGTGTTCAAGGCCACGTTGGATGGAGCTCTGAGCAACCTGGTCTGGTGGAAGGTGTCACTGGCCCTGGCAGGGGGGCTGGAACTGGGGTGATTTTTAATCACCCTTCCAACCCAAACTATTCTATGATTTTCTGTCTAAACTGCTAAGTAGCAAAAGTGTACATTGCCAAAAGCTGCTCTGTTCCTTCTCCTTCCCCAGCCCCCAGTTATTGGCTGTGATTTCGTAATCCTTTAGGCCCTGTATAATTTTCAATCGTGCTATTGACTTCATTTTAATACAATGAGTTGTGTAATGCTAACAGCACATTGGGCACCTCAGTAAAGCAGCTTGAGTTACTATGGAAACACAAAACACCTTTATTTAAAATTCAGGGGAAATTGCCAGCAGACTATAATGAGCATACATCAGGTTTCAGCCTTAGCCAAACAATTTGTCTATTTAATGACTGTATCTGCAATAAAAGTGTTTTGAAGCGTGAAGGTGGCTCTGTGTCTTCCCCACCACCCACAGTCATAGTCTACGATGGGAGGATTGACTGCTGAGTTGAAAAACATGCTGAATCTTTAGAAAAACACGGATCACATTTTGAGATGAAATAAATAATAAGCAGTTTCAGAGGCATTGCTGCATTTGGAAAAGACAGCCCGATTAATGATTTTTTTAACACATTCAGAGAGTTCTGTTACACAGGTAATAAATACACTTTTATTTAGATGGCTGGAACAGCCTTTGGGACCTTCAAGCCCTGTCTTGGAGCTTTCTCAAATCCAGGGACACGAAAAAATAAATGGGTGCCTGTGAGCCACAGGCTCTTGGTGCTGCAAGAGATTGCTTCTAGAAAACAAGTCCCATCTTCCTCTAGAAAGCAATAAACAGTGATTTAGTAAGCTAAACTGCTGGATGAATTATTAAGAAAAGAGTACTGGAAGTTACGATAATAACATTTAGATTTTCTTCAGGTATTTTTAAAATTTATTTTATCAGCTCACCAGTATCGTGGGCAATACTGTTAAAATACATTTGAAAAAAGGGGAAAGACAGCTTAAAAATGCAAATGAAAGGTGATTTTAAGAAAATTGTTAAATTATTGCTCTGACCATAACTGCTTTTCAGGTACCTAATCTTCTACAATGGTTGAGGATGGATTTCATCTTCAAGGGAGCTCTCACTGGATTATTGGTGGAGTCTGAGCCTTAGTGGTGTGCAGGCTGCACCCTACACTGCTAAGGCTGTCCTTACTGAACCAACTCTCTTCAGGTTAATTGAAGCTGAGTTCTCACATCTAATTTGCTTTTTAAAAATAACACAGAGTGTGCTTTAATAACAAGATTTGTTTTGAGAGTTGCTGGTCTCTCTAAGCTAAACCTTGTGTTTTGCTGTCAGTGCACTCTGTTGAATTAGAATTTTTACAATTTTGTAGTTGCTCTCATGTTTGTCTCCATCATCAATGTTCACACACCGAGTCCCCCCTCCGAGAGCTGCTGATGGTGCTTTTTATCATTCAGAGTCTCTGCCTCCAAGGATGTGGGAAGGATAAAGTCCTGGTCCCACCATGGCCACAGAGGGCATGAGCCATCACAGGGTGCGACAAATCCCCCTGAGATACTGGGGCACTGAGACAGGCTTTTGGGAGCAAGAATCAAGACTGGAACACAGACACAGCACAGGCAGTGTATCCCTAGGTGCTGAGCAGGGGAGGTGCTCCAGGGGGGCATCTTTCCTGCTCAGTCATCTTATAAAAATAGCCTATAAAGAGCTTTATATTTCCAGGCACTGTACGTGCAGACTGAGCTTCTGCATTTCCTTTCCTGTTGCAGGAGCCTTCCCAAAGTCACATCATCTCTGTAGCCAGCAGTGCGCTAATCTGTGTCTCTGCTCCTCCTTACTGTGCTGCACTGACTCACATGTGAATATGGGTATTTTGAAACCTTTTCCCTGCGAAGTACCTTTATGCACTAAGTGATAATTATATTGCACTCTATTGTGCTGTTTCAAACAATTGGTGTAGGGTTGCTTCACACAGTGCAGAACATGCCTTCACTGTCACAGGGTAGATATTCCTCAGGGCAGGTAGGGATGGATGGTATTTACCGTAATTTAAATCATCTGCATTATGATTGTTTTTTACTAATGCAAACCTTTTTATGTCAGTTCAGCCTATTCACACTCAGAACTTGCCTCCTTCCCTTCTTTTTCCCAGCTGAGAAAATCTTTTCATTACCAACAATGATATAAAAGAAGAATCTGGGGGGATTATGTAAATAAGTGGTTGAATCAGCACTTTTGCAGTCGCTGCCAACATGAGAGCCACGTGAGAATTGCACAGAAGAAAAACAAAGTAAATACAGATTCTTTTTGTCTATTTCCTAAGTTCAGTTAAAAAATTAAAATTATGCCAGACCTTGCTTAGCAAAGAAACATGGGAAGCAATTAATTACAATGTCAACTGCTCTAAATTAATGAGAAAATCACCTTTCAGCAGATCAGTCATCAGCATCTGTTCAAATATATTCTGTCACTGGTACTGAATCCCTTACAATAAACAGTGCACTTTTGTCTTATGGGTTTCTGTTTTGGGCCAAAATCCCAGTCAGTTCAGGTCTATCTGGTATTCTGGTCTTGTGGTCTCTGGTCTCAGGAGATCACAAAGAGAAATTGATGCCATTGGGGTGGATGGGGTACAAGGTTTACAATAAAAGCAAGCTCTCCAAATATAGTTCATCTCAGAGACCCATTACATTACAGTAATGCAATGTAATGGCTTGTGGCTTCCTTCCATAACCGAGGCATTATTTTGCAATCTGCTGTTAGGAGTTACATAAGGCCTTTCGCAGCAGAAATGCATGCATATGGAAAGGACAAAGCTAGACAAACTGTTTACCTCTGTATTTCTATATTTGTATTGATATTTATGATACGAAGCAAATGGAGGGAAGTGCTGAAAGAGCTCTGCATTTATTTTATCTTTCTGTCTCAGTGAATCCACTCTCAGCTTTTCTGCGGGCTGTAAGAGTTCAAGGTCCCTCCCTGTTAATGCAAGGTCAGTCAGTACTCGTGCACTGGAGCAGCTGACTCCCCATATTGCATACATGGGGAGCTTGCTGTGTTCTGCATATGGTTTGAATGAGTGACTTGTGTCATGCTCTTATCAATGCAATTCCTGGTGAATATCCTTCCTTCAGAGAAGGGGACAGGCTGCAAACACAAGGAACAGCAGCTTGTAGGTGACAAGGGGGCTTCAGCTCCTTAGCCATGATCTGTAATCCTCAGCTCTAACTTCATCCCTTGCAGCAGGAAGAACACCTTCTGCATTTATTTGTTTAATCCAAAATTTATTAATAACCTCCACCAGCCCTGACCCAGCAGGACCTCGGACACCCTGCATGTATTACCCTTGGGAGGGACGAGGTTGGTGCTGCTCCACATACTTTGTCTTGTACTCCTTGTTCTTCTCCCCCAGAGAGCTTTTGCCAGAGACACGGAACCAACTATGCACAAAAAGAAACTACAGTTGTCTTCCCATACTCTAATAAATCTGTGCTGCCTGTTTTGTATTCAAATGGATCAACACTAAAACTTAAGTCACTGTGAATCCAGAACATGCTCTACCCAGTGCCAGCCATTTCATTCCAATCTTTGCTGCAGCCTGCATGGAAACACCATAGCCAGTGAAAGCTATGTTAAAGGCAAGGTAAGAGTTTGTTTGTGATACAACACAAGGTCTTTTTGTGGTAAAGTTTATCATTACTTTTCTCAAACTTGTTGCTAAGCAGAGGAGCTTTAATCAATAACCTCAAGAAGAAAACTGGGAAGCCTTCCATACATTGGCTCCATTTTTTCCCTTTGCCTGCTATTTTGGTCGCTTTTCCAAAGCACACATCAAGCAAGGCCTGGATGGATGTGGGTCCCTCATTCACACTTCGGTGTCAATAGGAAATGAGGAGTGTACACTCAGCATCTTGCTTGCCTGGGCAGCATTGCAGTTATGCTGCAGATGTCTGCTTTAATTAGATTTTTACTTTGCCAGCAGACCTGGACAAAACAAAATGAAAGCTTGGAGACAATGAATTGCATTTTGCTCTTTTAACCTTTTTTCAGTTAGCATTTTCAGCCTTTGTCAGATCTTGGCTTACCTATTCCATTTGATTCTACTTCCACTGGTCTCTGTGCATTAGCATTATTCTTTTTCTTTTAGATACTTCATCCCTTATGATTGCGAGAGCAGGAATCCATATTCTTCTTTATCCAGGAAACCATTCATAACCATTGCTTATCCCTAGCAACCCAGGTATCACACAGGGTATTTCTTATAAAGAAATTCCAATAATTCCACATACATAGACCTGCACAGAGAATCTAAGTTGCATTCAAATATAGCATTGTGCAAAGTGAGTCAGATACTTCAGATGACCACAAATATTGACACAATGGCAGTATTTTGTATTCTGAGTTTGTGCACTGTGGCAATGTACATGCTGACCACGATCAACCCTCTGTCTGCTGCCCATAACCATTACGGATGTCAAATTCATAGGCAACTAAAATGTGCACAAACACTGAAAATCAAGTGAAGTCATCTAAGTAAACAAGGCCCTGAACAACTGCTTTCTAAGATGTCCTTAATTTTGAGGGATATTAGCTGAAACTGTGGTTCCACAAGATATTTTTAATGCCAGTCTCTCCTCACTGATGTGTGTGCCTTGGTGCTCACTCGGGGGGCATAAAGTCTTGCTCCATTCAGATGAAAAGGAGTGACACCACTTTTACACAAAGCGAGACTCTAGCCTTTGTCCTTCATTCAGATTAAACCCCTGCTAGAGACAACCGAAGATCTGGCTCTCCTAGTGCTGCTAACGGCATTGATTTTATGCAAGCGCATTGCCAGAGCTGGTGCGGAGGATGCAGAGCGGCGGATGCCCTACTTGCTCTGTTCCCATGACAACACCCTGCGAAGCAGCTCCCTGCGAGCTTCCCCCCGACTGCCTCATCGCATCTGACAGCGTGCCCAGGCTCCGACTTTCAACCCAGACAACGCCTCTTCCTTCAATTAACAAAGAGCGTTTTGCAAAGAAAAAAAGATCTGTTTGAAATAGTGATGTTTTGATCGTCAGAGCAAAGGTATTAAGCTCTCCACCACCCAAACACAGGAAGAATGGCTGCGTTTCATTTGTCATTTACACTGCACGCTGCTGCTTGGTAATTTAATGGGGAATGACTTTTGGTTTTGCTCCAGGGACTGTATTTCTTTTTCATTGGTGCTGCTTCTCCATGTATGTTGAAGTGAATTAATATCTAGCAGCATTTCAGGTAACACCTGATTTCATATAGTATGTGGCAAAGAGTTGCTTGGACTAATATTCTGGAGAGGCAGATGTGCTTTTGTTGAGTGTGAGCCTTGTCCTGCCAGTCCTCCAAAAGCTATGTACCTCCTGGCACCACAAGAGTGAAGTCTTGGGCCAAATACAGATAGGTCAAACCAGGAGCTGTCCAGGCAGAAGTCTTTGGTGCTGATGCTTTAGGCTGTGTAGCTGAGAAATGTGGAGCATAAAGATGTGTTCAGGGCTTTGAAGCTGGGAGGCAGTGGAGAAAAACTGGGCTAAGGTTTCCTGCCTGCCAGTCCATGTAGTGTGATAGTAAGGTAAAGGGTGAATTTATTTTTTTTTATCTCAAAATACTTTTAAACATTTTATTTCCAGTACAGATTCTAAGTTTGCTTCATTTTTCATATGTAGACTGAGAGCTCAGTCTGTGGCTTTGGCTGTAGCACTTCTAGTGGCTCAGTATTTGCCTCAATGAGTGCATGTTGTTATTTGGATATGAGGGAATCAAAATTAAGCTTGATAACCAAGAAGTGGCTGGGTTCCTTACTGGGACTCACCAAAGGACCGGACCCCACAAAAGGGTTCCTCCAAGACTACGCAAATGAGAGGAACTTGCAGCTGAATGCTGAAAAGTTGATACCTTTTCTGGCACATGACCAACTCTGGGGCTGAAAAGTGCTCTGTCCTGGCATGGCCAGAGTCATACCAAGGACAGGTTTCTGAAGTGTGAGCAACGATCTGACCTACCACCTATCATGTCTGGATCTGGGTTCACCCTCAGTGGGCTCAGCATGAGGTGCTCCCTGCATGGCATGGGGATGCTGACAGGCCCACGGGTGACAGCACATAACTCAGCCTGGGCATTTGTCTCACCAGCAGCAGCTGAACTCAGTGTGCCCTGACTGCTGAGTTTTATAGCACTGCAAAGACTCGGTATAAAATCCACTGCAAAACCTTGTTGCCCTCCTAGACAGAAGGCATTCAGTAGGTTTTGAGCTCAGGGTATCCACCAGAAGGCTGTTAGTCCTGATTCTTGGTGACCACAACATGCATATTTTGATTCAGTCCATTAAGCAGTGTTGTTCAGCCCAAGCATTTCTGTGATCCCAACATCAGACTGCACAGTACCTTCCACTCAATTACTGCCTAATCTGCTATTCCATTTTATATGATCTGAGCCTTAAAAACCAGATCACATGTACTGCAAATTACACAATGTCCATCCTTAACTTGGATGTTTTCAAGCAAGTGCTCAGGAAAAATTAGATCACTGTCTGTAAAAGCTGCTATTTAAGAAAGAAAAGACAACTCTAAATAAGACAGATGCAGAGAGAGCTCAAAGCTTGCTCACACTGATAATGAAAATTAATCAAACATCATTAGCAGTCTCCAGAGAGTTCAGTACATCATGTGCTTCAGAGATGTGCTTCTGGTTGTTCTCTGCTTGACAAGAGCACTTCTCACAGCTCAAGGACAGAAAGCAGATTTGCTGCACCAATTAAAAGATCAAAATTTGGAGCCTTTTGAAACAGAGTGGACTGGCTTTCTCTGAAAGCTGCTTGGACCAGCCTGCAGTTTAGTGGTGGTGAGCAGCCATGACCTCTGGAGAGGTCAATAAATACATGTAAGTGGTTCTACTAAACACATAACCTTAGTTTTCTTCCCATAGAGTGGTATTTACCTGGAGACAGTCCTTTCTGAGCAGTGCTGCCCAGGAGACTGCTTCTACATCACCTAAATGCAACTCTGATGGGCTTCCAGGTATGCAGCATATTGCACACAGGAGAGCTGTGGGGAGAGCTGGTTATTAACAGCAGTCTCCTATGGATTACCTTAGCATGCAGTTAATGCTACTAAAACCTCATGTCCTTCCTTTTGCCATCCTGCCTGTTTTTTTCTCTTGACATGTTGTCATAATTTTAACTCACCAGCCTGAAGAGCTGGACTCTGAGTCTATTTTGTTTGTGTCTGTTTAACATACTGGATCCCTTATTAGAGCTTCTGTGCTTTACAGCTGAATGTTTGGTTTGAGTTTTATGTTTGTGTCTTTTGGGTCTGTTTGTTTACCCACCACCACCACTTATGTTTATAGTTTGGTATTGTGGGAATAGTGGGGAAAGTGAATAACTGACCTTGCCAGTCAAAGACATGTCAATTCAGGCTTAAAATTCAGGAGAATAAAATCTAAGAGAGTGAGAGAATTTGAGGTTTCTGTTTGCATACGAGCATATAGTTGTGCAGACCTGCAGCACTTCCACAAGCCAGTCTTATGGCTGGTGCACATTATCCCTTCATCCTCTCATGCAGAGTCCTGAGACCTTCTCTCCTGAAGGTGGGCCCTGGGGATACCACACTGACCTCACTGTGTTCACAGTGGTGAGGATGGGGCTCTGTCTTTGCTGTGCCTGGCCTCTATTGCATTAGTTACCTCTGACCCTCAGGAGAAAAAACAAGCAATATTTTTCTCCTAAAGCAATAAGAGGTGCATCTGGATCACCTTAACTTGATTTGGGATGGCAGAGAGCGGAAATGCAGGGAGAACAACTGATGTGGGCTCATTGTCATCAGTGTTTTCTAATACAATTTTTGAATGAGAGTATCCTATTAACTCCCTTCATACAGACCACAGTGATTCATTTTGTTAGAGCTTTCTCCAAGTAGGTTTTTGAAGCTGCCACTGTGCTCAGATGTTCTCTAGATAGGTACAGTAGGACCTGTTTTCCCTTCTTTACAAGAATTAGATGGTGCGAGAATTCCCAGTAGTGCACAATCAAATGCTCTCCTGAGGGCAGGGGATGCTCCCTGGGGTAGAAAGTGATCTTGACAAGAAAGGAAGACTTTGCTCAGAGTTAAAGTACGGCCAAAATTTATCAACATAAAGTCACCACAAGCTTCAGCTTTCTCTCTTCAGCTGCACCTCCCACCAAGTAGAGAAAGCACTGCCCCATTGTGCCACACAGCCCTGAAGAATATGCACAGCACAAGTGTGGTGGGACACAACACAAGTGTGGTGTGCTGATGAGTGTGCCCTGCACACCATGGCAGGGGCTTGGGGAGCCTGCAGCAGTAAGGACAAGAGCTTTTTACCTGCTTCATCCTGCCCATGTATCTGGCCTGTCCATTCCCCCAGCCTGCAAACCATAACAACAGCGTGCTCAGAAGAGCAAATTATTTTGCAAGGCTTTAGCACCAGAGGAAGAGAGAAATCCCTTGCCTTTGTAGTCTCCTTTTCCTCATTAGTATGGTGTTTTCCGAGCTCCTCTCTATGATGAGCAGAAACAACAACATCTCTGCTGTTAAATTGTTGCTCTGTAGCAACCTCGTCTAGGAGCCTGTTCCACTTGGCACTTTATAGCTTTTAAAACATTGACCAGGACCACAAGAGAGATGTCCCCACTGAGACATGTCTCAGCCCTTACAGCTAAACCATACCTGAGATCTTCACTTTACTTCATCTTCACTTTAATTGGAAGTCACTGAGCAGGACATTGGAAGATGGCTCGCGACCTTAATATCACAGCATACAAAGCAGCAGGAGGAAAGAGATCCTAGGCACAAGGTTTCTTGCAATAAAACGTGGTCTCAGTTGGAGAAAATTTATCCAGGAGAACGCTAAGCTGTAAATGCCAAGTTAATTAGACCTTGTGCATAATTTGCTTTTAAAAATACACTGTCTTCTCCTTCTGGAGAAACTAGAGCCCATTTCCCCTTCTGTTAGCCTTAAAAGTCAATCTGAAAAATGTCATTGAAGCTTAAACCGAGAAGCATCATGATGTTTTCAGTAGAGACACTCTCTGTGAGTAGGAGCTTAAAATCCACAGATTTCCTCTGCCAAACAGAAGGCCAAACAGCGTTCCCAGGACACCACTCACAGCACACCCATTTAACTGGGTACTCAGATGACTGCACTGTTGAGGCACAGTTTCCTTGTTTTACACCAGCTCCAAGACACATTTTGCCCAATTATGCAGTTTCTCCTTCTCTACCAGCACCCAAAAAGGCTTTTTGCAAAGTCCTGATCATTTTTCATATGTCCTGATGTCTACTGGCCTTGATAAAACCAGGTCACTGGGCTGCAATGCTCTCGTGCTAGGCTTTGTCTTCCACCCAGGAAATTTGAAGTGGTTTTTTGACTTGTGACTCAGGAAAGACCAATGATTAACTCCCAGTTACATTTTTATTTTCAAATTAATAGCCACTGCTGTCTGGTGTTACACAGTTTCTCTTTGTCCTTGTTCTCCATGACTCAGTATGTTTTGCATTTATCAAGTGTCTGTTCACTCACCTTGCTCCATCTGATCTGTTTGTGGAGGAATAGAGTACTGAGATTTATAGCAACACTTTGAAATATATTGGATTCTCATTGAGGTCACAGGTCTCAACATTGCTCCTTCCCTTAAGCTGTAGTTTTCAATGCTGTCTTTGCCAGCAATGACATGGAGATGCTTCCCAGCTGGCAACATCTGGAAAATGAGGTGTCCAGCTGTGTACCCCTGGGTTGCAGTAGTACTTGGCCCTGCCTATCATTTCCCTCAGCAGAGAGAGTTTTTAGATGTCTGGATCCAGATTCCCCAACCCAATCTTTCTGGCAGTCCTTTCTTAGTGCTTCATTCCTTGGGATGCCTTTCTTCTGCCACCAAGCTGGGGCACTGGCTTTCTGCAGCCCCCATGTCAGCCGTGGTGCTGCTGCCCAGCAAGAGCACAGGGACACTGTAGCCTGCTGTGCCCCAGCACGGTCCCTGCAGCTCCAGCCCGGGCCAGCTCAGCCAAGCCAAGCACAAACAGCAGTGCAGCACTGCCAGATACCAGAGCACAGGACATGGGGCCTGGGCAGACTGTGCCAGCCCCACAGGCAATGAACACCCTGGAGGCACCTTGAAGTGTTGGTTTCCTCACCTGCAGTAGTGGTGTCTGCGTTCCTTTGCAGGGAGGAGCTTGTTTCTCCTGGTCTTTGAGGAAGGGAGGTGGGAGGAGGCAAGAAGCAAATCAGTGCTGCCCTGCCACTGTCTGGGTGGGGTCAGGTGGACAGCAGAGATGAGACACAAGGGGCTGAAAAGGCACTAAGGGCTCCCCACCTTCTGCAAATACCCCACCTGAGCAGTTTTATGTTTAATGAGCACATAGGTTTGCACCACTTTCCCTTATGTGAGCTGAGAAGCTTTTCTGGAGAGTCCAACTGCGTCTCATGGTGGGGGCAGACACGAGCCCCAGGCATCAATCCTACCGCACTCAGAAAATGAAAGGGGAAAAGGTCCCTGCAGTATACCCCCACCCCAGCTAGCTCTCCTGCTCCTCTGGCTTCCTGTCATTCCTAAACTCCTGATAATTTTAGGTTGTTGACTGTCTTCACACCCACTTTGAGAGTGATGAGGTCTCATCCTGAGGAAGTGGTGGCAGCACGACTCTAGTAACAAAATCGTTAAATCAATTGCCTTTTCAGCAATGCCATCTCTGGTGAAATGTCACTGACACCTACAGTGTCATCTCCAGAGACTGTAGCCTTTCATCAGCCATGCAGCTGTTAACACAGGAGGAAGAGGAGGAAATCAGCACAAGGCTAAGTTACTGCAGCAGTGCACAGCCCATGAAAAACAGACAAAAGAGAAAATTCAGCTTAGGAAAAGGAAGAGACTTTCAATTGATAGAAACCTGATACCTCACCTCCATTTATTAAGTGAGCAGGTGATAAAACAATACAGACCTCAGCTGATGTTTGCTCCATAAAATAAATCCAGCAATATACAGCCCTAAAACATACGTTTATTTCAAAATAAGTCATCTATCTGAGACATACCAATCAGATTTGTTTTCACAACATGTTGAGCATCATGTTATCATCACTGATAGAAAAACCCATAAAAAGGACCTCCTCAGAGAACTATTAGATAGCAGATTACCCTGGAGATAATTGTGAAGAGACTCCCCACCAGGTCTCATCTAATCAGATGCTCCACTGGTACACGTGATGAAACAATGTTAGTGGACCTCAGCAGGACACAAAATGGATGTGAATAATTGCTGTAGGGCTGCTCCTGGCAATGGTCTCTGACTTTCCATTTGGATCAGCAGCATATGCTGCTGCAGAGTGGCCTCACCTGTGAGATGTTTGTGTGAACCATGACAGTGTTAATCACCTGGGCCAGAAATCGTTCAACAAAACCCTCTGCCACCCCGGGGGCTTCTAGTAACATCCTGCCGCAGCTGCCTTTTATCTCCAGAGTCCTGCCTATCCCAGATGGATTCAGGTATTGCTGTCTCCTCTGCTCCCAGCCAAGAGGCAGAAGGTCCCTTGGTTGGTTACAAGGCCATGCCTCGGCTTCCTGCAAACCCATGTCGGGGAGAGGTTGCCAAAGGTACACAGACACACACCTGTGCTGGAGATAAGCAGGAACGAGCACCCAGGGCTTGCTGAGCTGTCTGTAACACCCAGCTGCTTTACCATTTACCCCTGTGGCCATACAAGGGCTTGCATAAGTACAGAGTCCTGATTACTGCCGGTAGTCTATAATCCCTTTACACTGAGCACCTCGCTCCTATAGCAGCTGACCTGTCTTACAGAGGGTCCTGTTCACAGGAGCCACCTCTGAAGAGCAACCAGCACCAGGGGTAGCCCTGCTCTGCACAGAATGAATGCAATTTTGCCCACTGATTCTTCATTTACACATGCTAGGACTCTGTTCTGTAGCATCAGGAGCAGTCTGAGTAAGCATAGAAACCTGTAGCAGCTCTAGGACGCATGAGATGCTGCCTGGACGTTTATCATCCTCATTTTTTCTCCACTTTATTGCGGAAACCTGGTTTCTTTCCACACTCAGAGAAAGGCAGCCCAGCGCTGAGGAGAGCCAGTTTTACTGGGTTTGGACTGTTACTGTTCCACCAAAGGTTTTAGCTGTGGGACTTTGAGTGGGTCAAAAGATAATTTCTCATTGTTAAGACAGAGTTCAAATACTGCTGAAGCAGCCTAAAGCCCACCAGGACACTGTGGAGCTCCATCAGACTAAAGAGTGACATAAACTCCTGTTCTCAAAAGAGAAGTGCAGTGAAAGCAAAAAAGCCACAGCATATCCAAGGTACAAGCAAATAAACAGCAATATCAATGTAACTTTATTTAGATTTAATTTGACATTTAGCACAGTAATAAGCACAGAAAGTACCAAAATACCAAACTCATAGCATATAAAATAATCAAATATATTTCATATTTCCTGAAATATTTCTACAACACATCAGTGGGACTGACCTGGACAGCCCAACCCTATATATATATATATATATATGTATGTATGTATATATATAGAGAGCTGTGTTGTATAAAATATTCTGTGTAGAGAAAGCATTGAAACTTATCACCAAAATAGAAAATAGCTCAAGATACAGATAGCTCAGATTTGCTAGACATATCCAATATTGAAAAGGGGTTCAAATTCACTGCAGGAGATAAAGCTCCAACTCTGATGCCCTGGCACGTATGAGATGGCATGAGTGGACACAGACTGGCTAAAGCTGGCAGTAGCCTGGCTGGTGGGACAGGCTTTGGACCTGAGCTGATGACCACAAGGTGACAAGAGTTACTGGTCCTCACCCTGGACCACCAAGATACTTCCTAAGTGGGAATGCCAGCAATGCTGTCGGGACTTGCAGCCGATGCTCTGCCTGGAGGGATGCCTGGGCACATGGTACACCCACATATGTGGGAAGGCTTAGGGGCACGAGCAGCTGCCTGGATCCTGCAGGAGCTCCCCAGCCCAGCTGAGCCACCCTGCAGCCTCTGCCCACCAGGCCAAAGGGCTTTTGCTAAGGAAGAGCTCCTGGAGCAGCATTCCTGTTCTTGTGGCATAGCCGACCCTCACAGATCCCGCTGCAGCAGGGCTGGCTGTCAGCAGATGCACAACATCACAAGGGTATTATTCTGAATTTTAAAGATGCCTCTTCAGCAGATGACAGAAATGATTAATTAGCTTTTGAAAATCTAGAAAGCTGCTTTTGTGCGAGGCCAGGCTCCCCCAAGCAACCCCACAGGTTTGTTCTGGTCTGCAAGCAAGTGGCACAGGAAGTAGCAACCCTGCTGCTACAGGACAGTAACACCAAATGAAAAGCTTGTCTGGGTGAAAACTCCCACCTCGCCCCAAGGGTGATCAAGGTTAGTATTGTGCCTAAGATCCCAGGCAATTTGTAGGTACACATAAAAAATATGGCATTTCTGGCAGCAGCACCAAAGTCCAGCAGGAGCTGATAACCCACACTGGTGCACAGCCTGGGTGCTGCAGGTGCTTCAGGGGGGTATTGGGCAGGCAGAGGCCCCACTCCTGGTGGCAGGGGAGAACAAAGGGCACGATGGGGCCATTTGGGTCCTGATGTACCAATAAGACTCTGTATCTGCTGCTTTCCAGACAACATACTTTTGCGCTTGTTTGTTGCTTTTAGGCTCAATACAATGATTCATTTTCTTGACTACCCCCATAGACAGACAGCCAAGACTTACCCAGAGGATCCCTTCTCAGTGGGTTTTGAGCCCCAGAGAGCTGCCTCTGTGCCCATCCCATGGTGACCTGGGGGATGCAGGAGATCACCCTGGGAGCCCTCCCAAACCCTGTTTCTGTGCTTCTGCCACACCACTGCAGAGAACCCTATAACCCATTAGTAATTCTGCAATTGCTCTTTCTCATCAAGCCAGCAGTTGCATCCCTAATTACATGGCAACAATACTATGCTAACAGGATGAGCTATAATTCCTAGGTGGTATTAACATTCTTATTTTACTCTGAGTAACTTCCTGGTAATGGCCATTTGAATGTGGCAATATCAATTAAGTGAATATAAATGCTTAGTCCCTGGAAAAATCATTAATAAAAATCTCATTCTGATTGCCTCTAATCACAGCTAAATATAATTACTCATATGAGGCCACTATAAAAATTATTTTTCTCATCAGAAGAAATTCATAAGGTTTTCCCAACTGTTTGTAATAAAGAGGACACTATATAGAAAAGTCCAGAAAATAAGCACACGTTTGTTTCTCAAAACCCATAGATAAACATGACAATATCTCTAAATTACTGGCTACAAACAGGATTTCATTTAGCTCTACTCAAGCTGTAGCCTAGTATAAATGTTTTCAAAGCAGCACTCTGCTGTTTCATCTGGAACAGCTGCACAGGATTTCTTTGATGTCAAGCTCTTGTGTGTGGACGGTGTTTCAATTTCTCTTTATGCCTCCAAACTGCTGAAACAGGAGGGAAAAGACATTGAATAAAACAGGCGTTTTTCATGGGAAAAAAAAAAAGGCAGTATAATTTGGCCTTGAACACAGTACTAAAAAACAATTTATCACTGCAGTGGCGACAGAACTACGCTGCGTCTCTCGCATCTCTGTTTCAAAGGAGACAGGGAAAACATCCCGTGGTTTTGCATGGCTCCCCACAGTGCTGTACCTGGCACTCCCTGGGGTCGCACACTGCCAGCACCTGTGGCCATCAGCTGTCCTGGGCACATGGCAGGTCCACGTGCGCTCTCATCCTGACTCCCTGCACTAGTCCATACATCCCTCATGCACTCCCCGAGGACCATAAATACACTGTTCACTGAGGAAGGTGTGCTCCTTTCCTGCTCCTGCCCAGGCTCCTCAAGCTCAGCAGTGCCCAGCACAGCAGGCTGGAGCTGCACGGGGGCTGCAGGACATCCAAAATGACTGGGGCTGGTCGTGACAGGCAGCTAAAGAAGATGCTGATCTACATCATCTGCCAGAGACTCTTTCTCAAGCAGTGAGCAAACGTTTTTCAGGTTGCTCATCGCTCAGCAACCACGAGCACTGCACATTAAGTACAAATCCCCCTCCCAGGCACTGCTGGTTTCGTAAGCCAGAGGCAGGAATCAATAACATATCTCTTATTCGCAGCGCTCAGGGAGAAGGAGCCTCACATTGTACCTGCAAGGAGGGGGTTTGCCCTGCCTGTTGCCTGCTTACCTGCAGAGCCAGCCACCACAGCTGCACACATTTTGGAGGTATAGCACACATCTATCTTTCTTTAGAGAGATAAGGTTGAAAAAGTCTGGGACACCAGGAACAGCTGGCAGGAGGCCAGCTGGAGCAATGCAGGGAGACGTGGCAACACCAATATCTCCAGGCAGGATCTCTCTTTCAAACATTCATGTGGGTTTATCAGCCTTGCTTCATAAATAATTCTCCAGAAAAAGTTTGTTTGGGAACACTGTCAAAGCAGAACTCAAGGTGCCTTCATAGTGACCTCCAAAAAGTACATTTCCTAAGGCATTTCCCTGTGCATGTCTTTTCAGACACCCCCTTTGATGTACAATGTTTACTAGAAAAAAAGCAGCAAAAGCGGACAAAGGCTGCTGAAAAAGCCAAGGGACTCCATTTCAAAACTCAATGAGCTGTAGAAAACAATTTCTGCCAGGGTCAGTGAGCTCACTCTTTCCTGCAGCAATGATCTGGGGACTCCTGAGTGGCCCTACCAAGGGGGCTCTGAGCCATCAGGCTCAGGGGTGCACAGGCAGCTCACCTCCCCAGCCAACTTACTGCTGTCCTGATGCAGCGCTGTCACTGCCCACAAACGGGATTTCTTCCCTGTCCGTCTTCCCCAGAACAAGGTGGTGCTTCTCCATGTTTATGACACACTGTAGAGAATAAATGCCTTTAGGTAAAAGGGAAAACTGCAATTCATACTGGTCCCAGCTCCCCCACCAGCATGGATAATGCCCTGCTGGAAAACTCCTACCTTCAGAGACTTCAGTGTCTGCAGCCCGAAGGAGAAGGGTTTCTCGTTGTCTTCTGAAAAAGCAGGACATTCAGATTTATACATTCAAAATGCCCTCCTATGCTTTTTGTCAGTGACTCCATCCTTCCTTCATAGCTGCTCTGCTAAATAAAACCCTGTTTGGAAAGGGACTGAGTGACTCCAGAGAAGATGATGAGAAAAGGGCAGGTGGGTGCATCTGCAGGGAGATGCAGGGGTTGCTCCATCAGCGTGGCAGAGCACAATCCCAGCCTGGTGCCACCAGCACAGCCCTGCTGAACACATCCTCCCTCCCTCTCTCTCAAGGGCCAAACAGGGACTTGCTCTGTTTTAATTTTAACATCTTTCCAAAGCTTCATTTTTCCTGCTGGCGTCAGAGGGAGTAGAACCCCAGCCCATACCCAGAAGACCAGGGCAGCACACACTCACCCACGACGAGGGCAGTGCACTCCACGGGGATTGCTCCCACCGTCAGGGTGAGGCACTCAATCTGGCCGATCACTTTCACCTTGTTTGGCAGTGAAACCATCTCGTCTTCAGCAGGGAGTGATTTGAGATGCTCCTTTAGCCTGTGCATTGAAAACACTTCTAATATCAAACAGCCATGGTTTGGCTGCTCCAAAAAGGAGCAAACAGTGTTTGGAGGGTACTTACACCTGAAGTGCTCTTAGCTCGCTCCTATTGCCGTGCTGTTATTGGAAAGCTGCTTCCCTGGCAGGTTATCTGTGGATGCTCTGCAGGCAACCAGCAGCCTAAACCTGTGTCAGACCACAGCACGAACCACGCTCTGGGGCTGCCCCAAGCACAGCTCTGGACTGAATTTTGGGGGTTACTTGAGGAATCTTTTTCCTACATTTCCTCAAGACCTCAGGGAGCTGTTGATATAAAATTGCTCCTAATGCAGTGTGGATGTAAGGATGGGGTGGTCCACTCCAGTCTCCACCAGTAGAGCTGATGATATTGTTTCCCTATGGAATCATAGTATTGTTAATGCTGGAACAGAACTCTAAGATCATAAAGTCGAACTGTTTACCCAGGACTGCCAAGCCCACCACTAAACCAGGTCCCCAAGTGCCAAGGCCACACATTTTTTGGAACACTTCTAAGGATGGTGATGCCACCACTTCCTTGAGCAGCTTGTTCCAAGTCCTGACCACCTTCTCATGAAGAAATTTTCCCTAATGTCCAATCTAAACCTCCCACAGCACAACCTGAGGCCATTTCCTCTGGTCCTGCCACTTGTTACCTGCAGGAAGAGACCGACTCCCACTTCACTAAAGCCTCCTTTCAGGTAGTTGTAGAGAGTGATAAGGTCCCCCCACAAGCCTCCTTTTCTCCAAGCTAAACAACGTGCCTCACAGCTGGAGCAGCAAACCCAGCATGTTTGTTAGGTGCTGCTGCTGGGTTTGTTCAGAGGAAATGGGGACAGATCAATTACATTCAGCCCAAGGAAAGGAAAAAAGGATGTCAGAAATACCTCAGGTACAGTTGCCTCTTTTATCTACACCCTGTGAATCAGTCTGACAATACTGATTAATTATTTAGCTTCAGTTTCTCTTTTAAACTGAACAAGAATCTAATGGAAAGATAGTTTGAGGCGCTGATCTCTCTTTCAGATAAAAGCCATATCACTTTTCAGCTATTTGAGGTGCCTTTCTGCTGAGCCGCATTGCAGCAGTGAGGGGGTGTGTGTGTCTGTCCTGGGGATACCAGCCCTCTCAGAAGCAGAGGCCCTGGGGCTGAGGTGGCCATTCCCCACACCATTTGGCACAGGTACAGGGACTGGGAGAGGTAGCAGGGAGAAGGAGCTGAATCCCCTCTGCAGCTTTCTTCGGGATTTGAATATATCAGTGAGAAGTTTATGAGCTTCCTTGCCTCCTCCTGGACCTACAGCTCCACAGGAGTTTTCTCACACCGTGGCAACCTATGAGCTTACTCCACTGCTTTCCTCAGGACCAGGTTGAGAGCTTGAGCAGCATCATAACAAGATGCAAAAAGATTTTTGAAAGAGAAGGGAGGAGTTGAGCCTGAGCCTCAGACACACACACATACACACACTGGTTTGAGGTGCTGAGACCCCAAAGACCTGTGCAGCTGAGCCCGTCCCCAGACCTACTGAGCCCCAGCTGCAGGCAGCGGCACCCAGCAAAGGACCCAGCAGGGTTTCTTCCTGCCCCCAAAAACAAAATCACCCAGCATGCCTCTTCCCTGCTGCTTTTCAGGGCTGGATTTAAACATAACTCATATTTTATCCTTGCCACTGGACTGCTTTGAAGCAAAACATGCTGGAGCAGTGCCTGTTGTCGCACAGGACCTACCACAGTGACAGCAGAGTGAGCCAGGAATCAAAGCCCTGGTTTTAACCCACTTTGCTAATCTGGCTTTAGCTTCCGTCCCCACAAACACAGATAGCAAAAGAGCTGAAGGCAGCTGCCTGTGAGGTAGCCCTGCCTGCTGCATGCCCTGGCTGGCAGCCCGTTTGGGATGGGTGTCCCTCTGCCTGCACATGCAGTGGGGCTCTGGCACACACCAGTGCCCCTGGGGTCCCAGCCTGCAGGAACCACAGCTCACTCATCACTGATGAGTCACACCAGGGAGGGATGTGGACCTTCTAACTGCGGCTGCCCGGCTGATTGCTACTAGAATGGTCTCACTCAGATCAGGAGGGAATCCCCAAAACCTGAGAGCAGAAATGGGCTATATCCTATTTCTTCAGCAGTCTTTGAATGGCTGCACGGCTGCAGCAGACTGGTGCTGCAAGAACTACACTGGCCACATGTAAGTAACACAGGGAGCAGATGAACTGTCACAGACATCACTGTGAGTCTCAGAGGGGTAGAGCAGCCAGTACATCATCTTGCGAGATGAGACCCCTCGAGATGCACTGTGGCCACCCCTAAGCTTGGCTGAGCCACTCCACCAATTTTGACAAGGTTGTAGCAAGCACAGCCACCTTCCAGTCACTAAACACTGTTGTGCAAAGAAGTGATTAATGCTGGCTCCATTCATTCAATAGTGCTCAGGTGGGAGCAGCTGCAGTTGTTTTTTGCATTATCACTGCAAGTTAGCTACAAAGAACAACAACTCCACGGGAATAAAGTGCCAAACTCTCCTTGACACCCTGTGAGCTGGTGCCTTGCTCCTCCAAGATCAGAGAAAGTTTTGCTGTAAATATCTGGCAGTCATCTCTCTAACACTCCATAAATACATTTCATTTTCCTTTAACCAGAAGAAATATGTTGTTGGGAACAGCATCAGACACCAAATTCCAAGCACATCCCTTCACACAGCTCCTTTACACTGGGTGCTGGGGCCAGTAGTGCTGCAGCCACCAGTGGAAGCATGTCCAGCAGCCGGGTCCCTGCCCTGCCATAGGGACACGCAAAGCTGCAGCCCCAAACCTGCCCTAGGGTCACAAAAGGCTGGGGGAGGTTCAGCTATTTCATGAGCCACTGAATGACAAACAAGCAGGCACTGAAAAAATGCAAATACTTCCAGCCTCTGAAGGGATTCCCTCCGAGGTAGATAGGATGGTACTGGTGGATTTCTATTTTATCTCCCTGCCATTCAAGACTGGGCCAGGACTTGGTTACAACAGAAGGCTCTGGGACTTGCCCATGGATGCCCCAGAGCCCTCCCAGAATGGTCATCATGAGCAAAGCCTCAGCCCCAGAAACACTGCCTGTACTGCCAGGTGCCATGTTCCCACAAAGCAGAAATCCATCTAGATACTTACCCTAGCCTGTCTAGGCAGGCAGACGACATGAGGTTGTGTTGTGAGCCAGTGTCCACCACAGCCTTCAGCTCCTTCCCTGCACACTGTAATAGCAAGAAGAGATGGGAGATGATTTGTGGGGTACAGGATGAGTGCAGGGTGTCCAGAGTTTCTGCTCAGCACATACTAGTCCCCATAAAATCTCCTCATGCCAGCCCATCCCTGCTCCTCCACACACTTAGATATGTGTTGTGTCCTGGCTCTCTTGACCCTGCAGAGAGCAGAAGCGGCAGCTCGAAGCAGGAGGAGACATTGTGGAGAGTGGAAAATACAAAAGACCGTGGGGATAATGAAGAGAAATGTGAAATTACTCTTGGGAAAGAGAAGAGGGATGGCACTTGAGGAAAACAAACAGGCTCTGAGCACAGGGATTCGCCATGGGTAATTACATGTCAGTATTTCAGCACGCTGCCCCATCCTAGCTAACCTCTCTGCCCTGATGTGCAAAAAGGAAGACATCCATCAGACTGGCTTTCTCTGCAATACCCAGGTGGGTGATTCTGCCACAGCAGCCCAGAGCTGCATAGAGAATGTATCCCCACAGCTGTGACAGTCCCAGGGGAGCACAACCTGGGAAACATGGACAACAAGAGCACAGCTTGAGCGTGTAAGAAATAAAATCTGGGGGAAAAACCCCAGGGACTATTACCTGGCAGCTCACCACTATGAGCTCTTCATCCTCCATTTTTGCTGAGCTCCCCAGTTTGGTTTGATTCAGCTTGTTGGTCTGTGATGGGAGCTGTGATGGGTCTCCCTTTGGAGACCAACTGCCTCGGCTGCATCGTAACTTTGATAAATTTGTCTCCATCAGGCGTTTCTGCAGGATATTATGCGGTTGCTTTACGAAAGAACAAACACAGAAGAGCAGGGTGAAGTCAGAGGAAAGCCACAGTGCGCTGCATCACCATCCTGCCTGTGATGCCCATGAACCAGCACTGCTCTCACAGGAGGGTTGCCCTAAAGCCTCACTCTCCCTGATTCCCAGATGACAAATACTCTTCCTAGCCAGTTCTGGCTTACCTGGCTTTGATTAAAGAAAACTTCTTTGTATTGTCAAGGGAATAATACTTCCAAAACATTAACCAAAATTTGGAGGGATGCCTTTCTTTTTCCAAACTCAAGTCCAAGATTGGATTGCATATAGGAATCAAAACAAGTCCAGCTTTTTCAGGGTGGTGTTTCAGCCATAATCGCCTTCATCTGTTAATAAGGATATGGGGAATTCTGTAGTGGTATTAAAAATTAATATGCAACAAATTACCTTTCCACTTACATTCTCCACTTAAGTATGAAGGTCTGTGAGCTGGTCTAAAATTGCCCTATGTGCCTCTTCCCTCCATTTTAGCTGCCAGGGGTGAGTAAATGGGACCAATCCTGAATGCCATGCTACGGGACCAAAGTGAGAGGAGGGGAAGAGGTAAAGTGGTCATAGGTAGGTAGGTAGGTAGGTATGTAAGTATTCTCCCAGGAACCCCTAATGTTTCATGCAGCAGATTCTCGCTTTCTCTATCATTTCCATTTGCTCTGTGAGAAGCATGTTCCCTTTCAAAATCTCCTCCAAACACTTTCCCCAAATCCTTTTTATGTTTAATGTTTGTCATGCATGGATGAACATACTCTGCTGGAGGTGAAATGACTCTGCTTGATTATCTGCTCATTTCTCTGCCTGGCTAATCCACCCTCCCCATTACTGCCTCTCCTTCTGATTTTAATTTGTCCAGTGAGACATTCTTACTGGCTTATTCCTGAATTTTTGCATTCAAATTAAATACGCCTGTGTGTCTGTAGACATCTGAACCAGCAAACCTCCTCATCCCAAGGGGATTTCAGAGTCAGGATAACTTTGAAAACCTGGGGCCATGGCTCCCTGAGCTGGCCAGTGCTCACCCTGGCGCACAGCGTCTTGTCTGTGCAGCATGTTAAATAACAGCATTTACAGATGTCTAATGCAACCTGGCATCATCCTAAAATAACTGCAGCCATGTTGGTGCTTCAGATCCCACTGTAGGCACAACATGGGCGGTTAAGTGGGCCCTGACTGATGAGGTTGGGCAGATGCAGCCAGCACCAGTGAGCACCGGGATACATCATCTCCTTTTGTCCCCCCTTTTCACTGTACTTGTTTCTGTATGCAACCTGTGACTTGAAATGAAATTCCATTTTGGGCTGCAGGTGCTGTGTCTGACCACCATGACAGAGAGCATGTCCTGTGTACAGGTAATAACATAGCCATGGTCACGACAGGGAGGAATCAGATCTGACATTGTGCTGCCTCCATCACGCTCTGCTCTGGTGACCTCTGCCTTCCCAGTGAGATCAAACAGCAGGAAGCAGTGTCACTTAACTAGATTAGAGGCAGGCAGACTGGCTGGACTAGTAAATGACCCTGTGTGCAGGGATAAGCAAATCAGATTGAAAGAAAGGATTCCCTTATATGAGGCAGAAGTTGACGTGCACAGTCAGCACTGTGATCACCTCCAATGCTCTGCATCTGAGCGAAAATGCAAGCCAGGGTTTGCTGACAGTGGATGGGACATCCTTCTTACCCTTTGTGTTTGCCTGCAGCTCAGGAACACATCTGGAGGAGTAATTCTTTGCATCAAAAAAAAAAAAGGGATATTGGACTGTAAAAGTAGATGGGTGAAGTTCACCCAGCTGACCAGAAGACAGCCTGTCACACAGTGGTCACCACCTCATGCCCAGTTCTCAGCTAGGACCAAGAGAAATTTCTGAATGGTGTCATCCAGGACAGTCTGGATATTCTTCTGATCTGCCTAGCCTCAATCACCAGCACACTCCTCATTCCTACTTTAACTGTCATCTACCCTTGAATTAAACCTCATTTTTTTTTAACTACAAGTTCTCCTATGGATTTTTAACCAGTAACATACATGGGTTTTCTCAGGCCCTGGTTTTATGAAACCCATGTGGGATCCATAATCAAAAGGAAAAAATCCATCACTCAGCAAACACAAGTTATCACTACAAAAAGGATTGTCTTTTGTTGTCACTTACTCTTCTGAAAACCACAGCAAATCCTGCCTGTGGGGGGACAAATATTCCTTACGTTGTGCTCCAATACAGAAATAATCTAGCAAGAGGGGGCTGAAAATGTTCCCTGCAGCACCATCCTGTCTCAGATTAATTAGTTAGCTTTAACTTGTATATCCCTTGACTCTTGTGTGCAACAGAGTGAGGGATGTTAGTCACAGAGATGACTCAAGTGATGGATACGTACTTGGTAAACAGATAATATGTCAGGGAACATTTGCAAATAGATATTTTGCTGGCAAACTGCAAGTGGACCATGACTGGGAGGGAGGGAGAGGAGAAACCCCCCCTGTGGCAGTGGTGGAGAAGGCAGCTGTGGTTTTCCTCCAGCATGGGCCAGCCACACAGCCAAAAACACAGTTTGAAGTAACCCGGATTATCTGGCACTGTATTTCTTTGCATTGCACAAAACTGTTGAAAGTTTTATAAAATATAAAATATTACATTTCATCGTGTCAGTGCAAAAATATCTCCTGGTATCTTCCAGTTCTATATAAATACAAACCAAGACTTTTTTCCATATCTCCCTTTCCAACTCAGACTTTGCAAAAACAATCCCCTGTAATCCCTAAAAATGTCATAGTAGAAACCTAAGGAAATGACTGGAGATGCCAGCTTTTGCTGAAGCTATTTACTATTGTCTATCAAAACCACAGATAATTCTGCCCAGTTTTGTTCCTCTCTGATGTATAAGCAAGTACTTTGCTGCAGCTTGCAGTATCTCTCTCTCTGGCAGGTTTCCCAGTATTTTGGCTTCTAGATCTGGGGATAAGAAGACCCATCTACAGTTTCACTCAGGTGGAAATGAAAGTCAGGGAAGATGCTGGTTGTTTCCCTCCTCAAACCCACCTCAGGGGGTTTGCCCTCTCTTCTGTACCTAAACAGTAGGGGGAATAAAAAGGAGTTTTAATGCGCCAATGGAGCTCACCCCAAGAAATAACCAATTTCTCTCTCTTCTTCCCATCCTACGTCCAAATTCATGTCTTCTACCAGCATCCTGTGCTCGTGTGCTCTGAGTCCCTCTTGCAGGGGGATGAGGTGGGACAAAAGCTGCCCTCTGAACCCCTGGGTGCCCAGGCAGCAGCCAGGTCTCTCAGTAAGACAGTGCATGTAACATCAAAGCTTTCTGCATTTCAGCCAAGACAGGACAAATCCTGGGGTGTGCACAGTGGGGAAGTGGGGACAATGGAATGCACTGCAATTAACAATGGTGTTGCACCAGCTACAGGAGCTGGGGTTGGGGCCACAGGGGTACCTGTTGTGCTCAGGATGCCCAGAGGAGGCTCTGAGGGTAAGCTGGAAGGGGGAAATGCTTTTTGTTGTTGTCGCTATTTATAAGTTTGTTTCCCAGTTTGTGAAGAGATGCAGGACTGTTTCTGGCAAAGCCCCTTCAAACTGGTTCAGCAGCTCTCAGGGCAAGGGAGAAGTGTCAGAGCATCAGGAGGAGCTGCCAGCAGCCAGCACACCCTGTCCACGTTGGGAAGGGGGTCACGGTTACCGTGTCGGGAAGCTCACATCCCAGCTAAGGACCATATTGTGCCAATTTTCTGGGCTTCGGGGAAGAGGCTAGTAGGCATTAAAACAAACATTTCTGCTCTGTATATCCAGCCCTACGTTTGTCAAATTCAATGTGGGCTATGCTATGGTATAGTTTGGTCTTACACTAGGCAGAGTGGAGCACATAAAGGGAACGAGGAGCTAGACTGTGATCTGAGCCAGAATAATATGCTGACAATTATCATAGGCTTAACATATCATTACAAGTATTTATCGAACCTGCCTGTCACATGGCATCAGAAGCAGAAGTGCTTCAGGAGCTGACCAATTGCACTAGAAGACACCAGTGCACCCACCCTGGTGACCCACCACTGCTTCACTATGCACAGCACCCCCTGCTCTGTGGCCAAAAGGAAGGGGATTTCTCTCCAAAACCAGAGTGTTTGCTGCCAGCTGCCACTCCGATAGACAAGATCTGTTCTCACCACCTGTCCCTCTCTCTGGGGAACTGTTACCTCCTCTCTTCCCCTCCTGCCAAGGCTGCTGGAAAACCCCCGCGGGAAACCCTGCATTAATAATGCTGGACACGTCAGAAGCCCCTCCGCCCACGTCACCACAGTCACCGCGCAGCTTTAGGCAGGAGGACGGGCTGCTTTGGGAGGAGGTGTGCAGTTATCCACACGAAAGGCGTGTAAATGCCTGGGGCAAAGACCTTCGATACCCTGAGCCCCCTGACCACGCATCTCAGTCCCTCGGGACATGGACCTCTCAGTCTGGGGCTGTGCAAATGTGGGGTGCCATATTTTGGAGGGTCTTGGTGCTTCTCCAGTCTCAGATACAGTTCTCCTGCTCCTCCTGGGGACAACTCTTGTGAGATCCAGGCAGCCACAGCAGTGGTGGCCGTCACCCAGCAATGCTCTGTACCAGCTGCATGTGGTGTGAGCACAGAGGTGCTCACAGCATTGTTTTGCTGTGACACCACCCACTGCCACATCCCTGAAATTCACAGGACCTTCTCTGGGGCTGTGGGAAGCAGCCTGAGCATTTGCCAGTGCTGTCCCTTTGGGGACTCCCCACACAGCCCATGAGGCAGGAGGCTGTGGCCAAAGGAGCCCTGGACACACGTGCCCACTGTCCCATTACCTCCTGCTGCGACATGGGGACAAAGGGGTTTTTGCAGTGGGTTTGCCCATACCATCTCAGTTCCCACCCCATCCCGAGGCACAGACTCACCACAGCCAGGATAGCCAGGATGGGCAGTGCCACGCCACACCTCCTTTTTGCCCTTGGAGGGAATCAGGAGCTGTGGATCTCCCCAGGACTTTGGCATATCCCTGGAGAGAGCCCCCCAGGTGGACCCTCCTTGCAGGGCTGTGGGTGTGACAGGGGTGATGCTGCAGCCACAGCTCAGCCAGAGTGGGCACAGGAGCAGGGAGGAAATCCTTGGTCATTTCTGTGACCAAGGTGGGGATAAGGAGCCCCATGCTCTGCCCCTAGTGCTGGGACAAAACCTGGCCCTTGCTGCTGCAGGGCCGAGGACATCAGTGCTCAGTGCCTCTGGCTCCTGCTACCTGTTGCTTCTTGTCTGGGCAGAGCAGAAACCTGTCACCAGGGACTCAGCCCAGACACTGTGGGTCACTGAGCCACAAGATGTTATTTAAACTCTGAAGATAATGGTAATAACAACACCATCATGCTCTGAAAGGCACTTTGTAGGTCCCCATTGGAGATAAATTCAGTGGTGACCAGGAAAGCTCCTTTTGAGCATTTCTCTGGGCAGGAGCTTTGCTACCTACAACTGCGTAATATTTGGGATATCCAAAAAATTATCTCCGGGCACTCTGCAGAGAACAGCCAACTCATTCCACTTGTCTCAGGCAGGCAGAGCCAAGCTTAACCCAGCTGAGCAAGAAGACTGTGACAGAATAAAACTACGCCACTAAAATAAAAAGATTCACTTTTACTACCCATAAAACCCATTTCAAGCACAAAAAAAGAGCAAATACTGTAAAACAATGTGCAATAATTTTGCAACAATTG
The DNA here is from genome assembly GCA_013396655.1 of Campylorhamphus procurvoides. Taxonomy (NCBI): domain Eukaryota; kingdom Metazoa; phylum Chordata; class Aves; order Passeriformes; family Dendrocolaptidae; genus Campylorhamphus; species Campylorhamphus procurvoides. The sequence continues at coordinate 1,082,855 of WBMV01003337.1, forward strand.
GCAAAAAAAAAAATAAAGGAGCTTTCCTCGAAAGGATATATTTTCTAGATTTTGTTCCTTATGTCAGAACTTTTGATGTTATATTTAAGTATCCTTCCCATTAGAGAAAGCTCAAATATTTGCATATGTAAGTATTTAGAAATTCTCTCCAGCCCCTGGACATGAAGAATAATATCGTATGTCAAGTCGAGGATCACATGGATCATTGTAGATAGAAATATTTTAAACCTAAAATTATGTATCTCTTTTTTTTTAAGAAAAAAACACCCATACATGCACAAGCCCTTATCAAAGCATGATCTTGACAGTTTTATATTTTGAAACAATGCATTACACTTTACTGAATGTTTGTGATTATGTGTTGTGCATACACACACATCACAGGCAAATACACATGTTTGCATGTATGTATTATACGAAGCCATTTTGGCTTACTCTGATCCTGAGAGGATTTTTGTACTGCAAACAGTATTTCATTTTCATGCAAAAGTTTAAAAAAAAAAAATTAAAAGCTTTTAGGTCTGAGTGCCAGGTGTCTGAAAGCACCTACTAGAAAAAAGCAGCTCTGGTCATAACTAGCATCATGTTTATACTCCCTCCCTTTCACATGTAAAAAGTCTCATTTTTTAAAAAATGAGTTTCCACAAGCAACCAACTTCTCCTCCTCACAGAAAAATGGCACGAAGATAAAATACAGACAGACACTGCCCTACCAGCTTCTTAGCCTCTTCCCATTAAGCACAAAAAAGCCTTACAGTATCTTTCGAAGACCCCAGCTTCTTCAGCCCATCCAGAGGGAGGAGATCTGCAGAATCCTTGTGAATAAACTGAACCGCCTGTTTCATCCTCCTCTGCTGGCGGAGAGATGCCGCTTCCCTTATCTCCACTTCTTTTCGACTCGGCTCTGTCAGGATACCCGAATAAAACATCTTTGCAACCCGCGTACGGCTCGCCTCTTGAAGATGCGCCTCTCGGAGGGATGGAGCCGGGGAGATGCTTTATGGGCTGCTCTTTATACGCGGAGCCTGGTGACGTTTGGAGACCGGCAGGTGCTCGGGGGAAGGAGGGGCTGGGCACATCGCAGTACCCTGCACAGGCAGCCAGGGCTGAGCTCAGGCTCGGGATAAGGGAACAAGCGCCGCCGCTCCTCCCCGCAGCATCTCCGGAAAGCACGATGAGCCACAGGCATCCCCCGGCTCTCAGAGCCCCGAAGCAGCCTCACGGGAAGGGAAGAGCCCCGGAGCACCGGCGTGGGGCTTTGGGAGCTGCAAGCAGCCCCGGGAGCCGGCACACACCCCCTCCCCAGGCAGCCCCTGCAGGCACGGCTGCTTTGGCCGGGATGGGGAGAACGAGCTGTCACCACAGGTGACATCTGCCCAGCACCCATGTGGTCCTGAGTACTTCTGCCCCCCAGGGCTGGGGTGACGAACCCCCACATGGACTGTGCAGATGGCCATGTTGAGCTTTGCTACCTTATGGCTGGGGCTGGAAGGGTCGGGGCAGGCTCTGGATGCCCCTGGCCTCATCATAGCATAGCTGGCCCCGTCTGGATCATCACTGTCTATTCAAGTCCCCCAAGAAGACTGTCACAAAAATCATCCCAGCCAAACTGGGGTACCTTAAATGAGGTTTTACACAGGGTTCCTATACCCATCAAACATTCAGGTACAGAATAATTTGACTAACTAGCAGCATTTTACACTACTGATCACGAAACAGAGTAAAACTTTGCAAAGCAGCTATAGTTTTGTGGCTTTGTTGTTCCTTGTCTAATGATCTAGATGTTGCTGGAGTCAATCTTGCTCTAGTTACTTGCCTCTGATCAGAGACAATGCTGGGAGAGTGTCAAAGACATCTTAGAGAATGATGATGCTGGTGTTGCCATGGCTGTCCAGGCTTATTGTTATTCTTCATGGGCAGCTCTAGGCTTCTTTTCAAGAAGAAAAGTCCTTATTTATGGGGCCAGACTGTTCTTTAACTTGTTCTACTTAAGCACAAACAATACTAGTTTCCAGTAAAATTCCACTACCTCTTTACATTACAGTTTACAATATGAACTAATACACATTAACAAACAATACACTTTCGTTCTATAAAGACTGGTTGATATAACAGTGAGAGAAGGGATATTTCTTAACAGGACTCACAGCACATGTGGGTTTCTTTCACTACAGCAGTGAGTGAGGGCAGCAGGTGCTCACCTGGACTTTCTGCTTTCCAAGTAATTTGTTACAGGGAATGGGTGCAGAAAAAATGCAGCTCTGCCTCAGAGAGACAGGACAGATCTGGAAACACTCCACATGGGTTTGGTTCTTGTTAAACAAAGAGAGAACTTTGATGCACCAGGTATAGCAGAAGAAAAGCAGAACTTAGCCCAGGATTTATGCCAAGCCTGATTTCCAGGGCTCTTCTACCTTCGTGAGGAGCTGAGGCACTGACCCTATTTTGCTCTCCCCCACCAACAGAGCCTGAACTCACACTTTCCACTCACCAGGACACCACTAGCCTTTGGCCACCTTCAGGGAACCACTCTAGTTTCTGACAGGAAAGGGACAGGGGAGTCCAGGGAAAAACACTTTGGAAGGAGACCCAAAGTAACATGGAGCACAGAGACAGAAAAGAGGGGGTCCCATGAAAGCAGCCAGGCGAAGACATTCCCTTTGCAGTGACTGAGATATATGGAAAACTAAATAAATTAAAACAATGAAAACAGCAAGTAGGCAGCGTGCCTTCCCTGCACACTGCTGCAAAGTGCCTGAGCAGGGAAGTGGCCAGGCAGGATCTGACCCCCAGCAACCATGAGCTGCAGCCACCTCTGCCTGCTCACCTTCACCCAGCCCCAAGAGCACAGACCAACTCCTTATTGCTTTATCTCAGCACATTTCAAATGTAAATCTTAGCAGACGTGAGCATGCTGAAGGCTGACAGCGGCCCCTTAGCAGGAGGATCTCTGACAGCAGTGCCCACACCACTGGCACCCCACAGCTCCCACTCCTGGTGTGGGGAACAGGGCTGGCACTGAGCAGGGCTGATGGCACAGGCTGCAGCAATGCCAAAACAGCAACACTCTCTGAGCAAACTTACATATCTGAGCTCTGCAGCCATGGACAGGCTGTGTACATCCAGCCTCTCCTCACATGACCCAAGAGAGAGGGGGAAAAAAATCAGATGAGGAAGCAGAATGTCATAAAACCCAAGTCTGTTATTTTATAGGCTCACATAAAGGTCATTATGCATGAGCCAGGCCAAGCTCGGTGAGCATGTCAGCACGCAGAAGGATAGCAGGGCTGACAGCTGAAGGGGGATATAATTTTTATTCCCTGTGCTGACTCAGCTCATAACATGTCAGGACCATTGTTCCACTATGGGCACACATAGGCAGGAGGATAAAAGCACCTTATTTTTCACCTTGAGAGTTATTTGGCACTTTTCCAGCTGATTAAATAAAGATATATGACTACATTCACACTCTCCCGAAGGCAAGAAGGCACAGAAGGAAGGAGAAGAGCTGCCACTGAAACCAGGAGCCAATTTTTAATATAAAAGCTCCGTGGATAGCAGCACTCTACCTGATGTACTAGCAAATGCCCAGTCAGCTCTGCCTCATGGCAAGAAAAATAAATCTTCAAGCCCAGGTGGAGCATGAAAAGCCCCCTCACACAGCAGCTCTGAGGCTGCAGCCTGCATTTCCATTCAGCACACAAGCATTTTGTCTGAGCCCTGCAATTTCACTCCTGCTCTGTTATAAATGTGCCTTGTGACAACAGATCAGAAGAAAATCTGCTCAGTGCTCAAGAGTAACAAATGAGATAAAGGCCTAATTCCCCTCTTGATTTTTAATCCTTGGAAAGAGGAAAGTAGAAGCAGTAAATCATCTGCCCAAATTACACAGGATCCACACTGAAAGGGGGATGCAGTTTGGAGAACTAAAACCCCGTGGTTAACCTTCAAGTCGGCCCTTTGTTTAGAACAGATTAGCCAGAAATATTTCTTCCCTTCCCTATATGACGTGTCTAAATAGGGGCACATTTCAGAAAAATTCCCACCCACTCACTGGAGAAAGTCCCTCACTGAAGAAAAGCTCCAAGGAACAGAACCACTTCTCTTGCTCTTTCCTGCCTCCAGAGCACCATGGAGTGTTGCTCTGCATCTCCACGTAACGTCAAGGCCAATGTCAAAGAGAAGATTCACAAAGCTGTGAGGGAGAAAACCCTTCCAGCCCAGGATTTGGTCCTGCCCTCCAGGAAAGCTGAAATGCTGGTTGCTTCCAGCAGGGATGGGTGGCACATGCTGCTGGAGACCAGAGGCAGGTGCCTTGCAGGTACCAACAGAGCTGCTGCAGGTTTGAAGGGGGCTCTGTCCTGTGCCATCTGTTGGTCCACCAAAGCTGAGGACAGGGGTGCTTTTGTTATCAGTTTTCAAATCCATTGCACAGAGCAAACAGAGGGAAATGGTGCTTTCCCTGGACTTTCCAACACACCCTTTGCCATCACAGCTGGGGGCAGGGAAGGCAGCACCAAAGGGCAGCACCAGCACCCTTGGAGGGAGGGGAGAGGATGAGCAACTTTCATGACACCGGTCCTGCCTGCAAATGCAATTTGCTTTTTATGTGATGAAGGCCAAGCTAAACCCCAGCCACGTTATACTCCCATTTAGAGCTGGTTTATACTGGCTTAGAACTCAGTCACGCTTGCAGCTTAATCAGCGTAAAGAAAGAAAAGCTGCCGAGTTTTGTTCACACCCCCATTTCATCTCTTCTCTATGTGAAGAGGAGAGAATAAGGCAACACAGGAAGTGGGTCAGTCCTTTTTTTTTTTCTTTTCCTTGATTTCTCATCTTTCCCTAAAAAGAAGTGATTTGTTAGTGGTTGCCATATCCTGAAGAAATGCAGAGATGCCCCACAAAACTCAGAAAGACAGAGGAGTGTAATTTAACAGAAACAGAAGCAGCAGTAGGTCCAAAAGGAATAATTTAACCCAGCACAAAGAGAACACTTTAGAGAATCAGTTTCCAGAGAAAAGACTGAAGAGCTCAAGAAAATTACACCACAATAGTTGATGTAGAAAAATGCTATTCTGTCCATTGGTGAATCAGTAAGGTGAATCAGATCTAGCAGATTCAGGCAAATAACCGGAATACTCTGGAAATTACTAAACCAGTTCTTTTCTAAAAAGGTTGGTTACAAAAATCCAGAAGGATTTAGAGGGCTTCTTAGTCATCATTTTTGCAAGACAAACACTACGGATGGAGCTGGAGAAATCCTCTAATATACAAAGGTAGAATCAGTTCACTATTCCTAAGAAATGTGGCCCATTTTGTACAGCAACTCCACACTCACCTTCCGTATGTCCAGTGCTGACCAAGGGAAAGGACCTTCTGGGCTGGGATACGGGGCCCATCACAAGCACGAGCACTTCAAGGAGACAACTATTCCCCGGGCAGCTCTCTCTCTTTATCCTTGGTGCAGCTCCAGCCTCCTTTCCCCTGTTTCCCATGTTCTGTGTGGTGCCTGAGTTGGTGGCAGCAGGCGTGGAGCAGGGGCACGGATGACGCTGCTTTTGGGAATCAAATATTGTACAGTTTCTCTCAGGAGACTGAACTGAATTTATCTGTCTAGTTCTCTTCCTATACAGAGGCAGGAGTTGGATGATAGTTTCAGGAACACAAAAGCTGCACATGTCAAACCAAGAGATTAAAATGGCAAGTCTTGCAAGAGCTCCTTTACCTTTATTTTTCCTGTTTTAAAGAGGCTGAAACATGCTTCTAAAAAATTTAAGAATAAAAGCATAGGAAGAGTTGATCAGAGAAACAAATGGTACATTTTCTAGCATCTTCTACCATGTACCTCAGTGACAGCTAACTTCTGTCTAGGAGCTGCTTGTGGCAAATGGAGGTCCTGCCTTTGGAGTTTGCAAAGCCATGCTGGTAACTGTGCTGCACTTGGAAAAGTGGCTGAGCCCCTTCCAGGATCCTCATGAACCAGGGAAGAAGTTGTGGGTTCCATGTGCCAGCAAAGGGACAGATCAGGGATTTGGGACAGGGTGCCAACAGGAAAGGGAAAAGCTGGCAGGTGACTTGTCAAGGACTGGGGAAGGGATAAGAAGACAGTAGTCACAGGGACTGGCATGGCAGACAGAAAACCTGGCCCCCCAACCTCCAAATCTTGGACCCATCAGGAAAAACCACAGCCTTTAACAGAGTGGGTAGGGAGAGACAGTGGCTGCTGTGCATTGAACTGCACTGCTCCTGCTCAAGGGTCAGGGAAAAGAGTGAGTTTTCCTCCAAGACAAGCTCCAGGTACAACTCAGAACATGGTGCTGCTACAAAACAAGGTGCATACACAAGCACAGACATGGCCACTGAGTTTCCCATGGAGCTGAAGACACCAGGGAGTTTTTCTCTCAAGCAAAAAGACAAATTCATATCTGTCTCCCCAAATGTCCCTTGTATGACTTTCTTCAGGAACTTCACCTGGGCAGGGAATTGTGTACATAGAGGGCAGGAGATGTTTCTTCCAATATATACCCACACCAATCTCTCTTTATTACATACAACAGTAAAATTATTTCCGTATAAAATTTTCAAATTTATTAACTTTAAGGAAGATTAATACATGCTAGTTCTCACCCTCCCATATGAATGTTAGAGTTGAACTGCAAATATTTGTTTTGCAGTAATCTACACATATATTCAAAGTGCCAGTCATAACTACATCACTCAGACTTCCCAAACCTCAGGGGATTTCACTTCTTCTGTGCTGCAAAAGGCAGCTTGTGTGCTGAAGGCTTCCTCTGCTGCTGGGCATTCCAGACCATAAATTTTACATTCAGGTCATTAAAGATATAGGAGGGATCTTGTTAAGGGTAAATCATCGCGAGTCATTTCACACTACACAAGCACGGTTTGCTCGCTTCTTTCTGACTTTGCAGAAGCCTGACATCTGGAGACCAAGGAGCAGGAGGGCTGGATAGGCAGGAATGCTGCTGCGGCTCGGTATTCGTGAGCTCTGAAAGGCAGGAGGAAGAGGGCGCTGCTCTTCTTCCCATCAGGTTCTATGTCAGTCCCGCAGGAAATGCTGAGAAATAACAAGGGAGCCTGTTGCTCCTCGAAAGGCACGGGGCTTGTGGGATGACAGGCGGGCTCTGAGGGGTAGGAGAGGGAAGGGAGACCCTGGAGACAAAGGTTTATCACTGGGTTCTGCAATGAAAAAATCGCGCCTGTGATCAAGCAGCGTGGTTGGGATGCCCTGGCTCCTCCCAGAGCTAAAGAATATTGCTGTGTAACAGCTGCATTCAGTGTGCCTCCCCAGACCCAGCTCAGAGGGCCTGGACAAAGAGTTCGACAATGAACTGTAAAAAGCAGAGATGGTACCCGAGGAGCACGCTGGACTGAAGAGTGACCACCCCACCGGCAGAATTTCGCTGAGCCCACTCCTGTTTGCCCCTTGAAATGGTTCACAGCAGTCCGTAACCAAGGGGTTAATGGGCTCCCCACATCAAGGGAGCTGTGAGATGCTGTCACTGTCATTACCCATGGGACTGATGGCACCTAAAAAGCAGAGTGTCCGAGGATACACAGCCATTGTAAGAGCGAGAAGAGCACCCAGTTTTCCCCAGCGCAGATGTGCCATTGTTTTCACCCATTTTTGCCTTGTCCCATGAGCAATTTTCTCCCTTTCTTCAGCCCAGGGGCCAAAGGTTCTGCACAGCATCCATTACAAAGCCCAGGCATTCCAACAGCCAGCAACCTTGCAGTGAATTGTGGACATAAAAAGTCTATTCATGTCTAACTACTCCAATACAACAATACATTTCTATCCACCAACACATTTAAGTGCCCTCTTAAACGCTTTGCTCAATGGGAATTACGAGCAGGCAGCTCTCTGGGCAAAATATCTCCTTCCCAGCGTGGTGAAAATCACTCCTTAGTACACAAAATATCACTATGAACACAAAATCATGTGTGATATTTGTTCGAGCAAGAGTACTGGGGCAAAGCCATTCCAGTGCTCAAGGTATATATTACTCTTGCATACTTGGGACATCTGTGTTTGCTTTTAGATCTGTGTGGCTTATTAATAATAAGGCAGCTTGCCAAATTTTTCCTTAAGTCAACACCTTGAACATTAGGGGAGATAGAGTGGGGATACATGATGCCCAGGATGACATGCCTGCCTAGTTACAGTTATGGAAGTTATCTACTAACCCAATCCTAACTTGGCAGCAAGAATTTTAAAATATTTACCCATCAATTGCTGCAAACATGGAACAATGGGTTGTCATCTTCTCCCTTTTGCTTCCTTTTAAAACCAATAAATTACTCCCAGAAACAACTGGCACCATGGGCAGGTGACCACAATGGACCAAGACAACATCACATTCACTTTCCACTGGGATCCTGAGAGCCAAGATGTTTATGTCCAGGGTTTTCTTTCCCATAACCCCACATATTCATCAGTGTGCAATGTATGCTGGCTCCAGGATAAAAGATGGAAGTTATGGAAGCACATGAAGCCACAGACTCAGCCCTCTGTTCTCACCATGCAATGACAGGACTGCAGTAATCACTGAAACCTGAACTGGGGATGACAGCAGACTGAGACAGCCCAAGCACAAGCAAGATCAGAAAATTCTGGCAGCTTATACAGCGGAAGGGGGCTTTTAAATCTCCTGTCTTTGGGTGACAAGTTTAGAGCTGGCACAGGTATCTGGAAACTCCCTGCCACAGGAGGGAACTCTTAGTCCTGAAAGGAGTTATGCAAACTTTTTGAAAGCTCTCTGTTTTTATTGGCTTTCTAGCAAGAGAACTTCCCTCTGGCCAAGTATAAATCTGCTGCAAATGCATTTCTCATTCCAGATGCTTTGGAGTGGTATGATTCCTAAACAGCAGTAGCTGGGGAGAGGGAGGGGGAACTCCTCAGGCAAGCTCTGTGGAGTTTACCTTGCAGGGAACACAAATCTCAGAACATAATTTAAAACCTTACAAAAAAAAAATCACTCTGCCTCTGGAACAAGACGAGTACAGGTCAGCCCTAAAACAGTGGTGCCTTTTGAAGGGTTCCTGTGCAGCTTGCCCAGTTTACCAGGTGATGGTGACAAAAATAACAAACTCCAGTGATGAAGTAAGCAAGTGAGTTGAACAGAATTGGAATTTCCCAGCTCTTCTGCAAAAGCCCTGAGAACAGGTGCTTACTTCAACTCGTGCCAATGTGGGATTCACCAAGGAACAACATTCTTACTATACTTTTTTAAAGACTGACTGTGAACCCCTTCTGCTGCTAGCAGTTAAAGGACTATTCATAGAGGGATTTCATTCGCCAAATATTTCCACCTTCTTACAGAGCTCAGATCTAGGACAGCTTTGCACCTCTCCCTCAGAAGAGAAGAGAAGGGCGTGGCTTGTTTTGTATAGGCTCTTTATAAAGTCTAGATTTGCTCTGGTTTCACAACAGACCAATATTCAGTGAACCCAGGATTTGAACGCTCTAAGTTTAAAAAAATATATATATAAATTTTGAAACTTAAAACATTCAAATTATGAGTTCATCAAATGTATCAAAATATCTCTTTTTTTAACTTTCAGATAAATCAAAATCTGAGCCCGAGATATTTACAATATCCTTTTAAGATAAAATTATGATTTACATCAGCATTAGAGAGGAGGTCACCACAGTGTTAGTCAAACACAGGATCTCTCACCTCTGTGGAGCCCTTATGTTTATTTTATGAAGCCAAGACTCCAGCACTCTCAAGTGCTGCAAGTTTAAGTGAGCTACCATTGTACCCTCCTCCCACAGCACATGCAGAACTGCAGCAATCCCTAATGGCTGAGATTCAGTCAGACATGCTACTGGATACGCAGTGCTAATATTTGCTCACACACAGAATCGTCAACACTACTTCAGTGGAGCTCTCCTAACACAGAGGTTGTGTTTGCCATGTTGTGATTTGGTTAAATATCTCCACCTTCAAGTCTAGTCAACTGAAAGATACTTTAGGTTACACTATGCCCAAAAAGGAAGGCAGCTGCCCCAGGAGAGCAGGAGCACGAGCACTGCGGGTATGAATGATGAGACACACAGTGCTTTGAGGTGTTTTTGCTCTACCATGGGTATAATTTACCACAAGATCATCTGTCCAGCGACTGATAGCAGTCAAGCTGTGATCAAGCTGAGCAACCAAATGATGGAGGAAATCAGTAGCTGACTACACACACAATGTCACTTTCAAAGACAAGTGTTCGAAGTCCATTATTGACATCTGTAAGAACTGAGTCACAAGAGTGATGGGGTCAGGCAGAGTGCCAGAATCACTCACTGTTCTCAGAAGTAAATAACAGTAACTGAAGTTACACATTCACAGCCCATTTCCTTCAGCTTCCTTTGAGGCTTATTCTGCCTGGAAATCAACAACTTTCAACCCGCACATTTCCTCACTAGTAATTTGGAAAAGAAGGGTGAATGGCCAAGAGTCAGAATTCAGTTCAGAAGAGGGTCCCCTTCCACCGCAATCTGAAATGACAGCAGTACCTGGCTCAGCAGCATGTGTCTTTTTAGGCCCCATATTTGTGTTTTGTAAAAATAGAATAGCTCAAAATACAAGGTCATTTACAAAACCACTCTCTGCTCTCCTAAAAGATTGATCCAAGGCAGTGGTTAGGACCAAGAGCTGCTGAGGTAACAAAGCCCCACTTCCAGCCAATTGTCTGTTTTGGGCCTCCTGCTGCAGAAGAACCATCCAAACCCAACCACTGTTTGTCAGCAGAGATTTTAGCAGGTTTTGTCTTTCTTCGGGCCACATGCTGCCCTCTCGTGGGAAGCCCTGCCGATGGTACCCTCTGCCTGGGCACAGCACCACAGGGAGCTGCGGGCTGCCAACAGTGCCAGGGAGGGCAGCACAGCCGATGCCTCTTTATCAGAGTTTGCCAAACACTTATCTTATTGGAGCCCCTTCCCAATATTCCAGGCAAGAACAGACCCTGAGAGATGTCTGAGGGAGGGATGAGGCTCCAGTTTCTCACAGGAAGATGTGCCAGAGTATGTGTTCAGAGCACCCCTGAGCCAGACCTAAAATCTGATCTTCATCAGATTTTACTTCTCTATTCCTGCCTGTGGAAACATACCGTGCTGGGACAGAGAGCTGAAGGCCTTTGTTATCCACTCCAGAGCAAATGGTTAAGCTGAACATGTGTCCTGCACAGAGATGGGACAGGTATTTGTGATGTCCTTATTTCAGCAGTGCTACATCGATCTCATACCACAGGCACTGGCTGCAGGGCTTTCTGGAGCAGCCAAGGAACACAGCAATGCCTGCAGTGTTGAGCATTCAGTTCCTAGAGCTAAGCTTCCTTCTCCCACTGAATGAAGTTGCTGTTCTCAGCATGGATGAGCCTTTTCAGGGTTTTATTTTTGTAAGTTTGCTGAGAGAATTAGCACCTACAGGAGCCGGGGCACAATAGTTGTGCTATGTAAGCCAGACAGGCCCCCTGAGCACTTTTCTGCCAGTCCTGTTTTTAATAACTGCTCCCTCTCAGCTTTTCCACACAGCCCCTCAACACCAGCACTACATCAGTAACACCAAACTGGGGGCCACCCAAAACTCACGAGCAGTGTTCTGTCACAGACAGGCTTGCCTACTGGACACACAGATGCAGAATTCCCAAGTTTTCTGAAATGCTTTCTTAATTTCCACTTTAAACCTCACAAAAATCATGGTCTGCTCTCTTACCTTAAGCTGCTCTCTGTGGCTGGGTTTTTACCTCCAGGAGCCAGGTGAGCTGGCATTTTGCAACAGGTCTTCCACCTGGTGACAGCTACAGACCCTGGTGTACTTGTTCTGTATGCAATGACAAGCAACTCTTAATCTCTGGCTCTACATCCAGAGCAAACCATGGCTCCCTGTGCACCACACTGACAGCAAATAGGGCACAATTAGAGGACTTTTGGGACCTCCAAAGGGAAATCTGAGGTGTATTTGAAACTTCATTTGCTCTTGTAACCCCACCAGCCACTCCCGTGCAGAGCCCATGACACCCACCCTCACTGGCATCCCACTCTTTCCAAAGAGTTCACATTCTGGGCCAGTTTGCTGCTTTTTTTTAAACTTTCCCTCCTTTTTTTAAAACTTTCACTCATATATTTCTGCTTAAGGAACTGTATTCTTTTGCATTCTCCTTTCATGGCAGCTCTTGTACACATGATTGTCAAATACATACATAATATAGATAAAAACACACACACACACACACAGAGATGTGTGTATTTAACAGACCTCTACACTTCTCCATCTCCTGAACTGATTTCTAGATAAAGATCCTACATCCAACTCAAAGCAAGGCTCCTGTCCATACTTAGTGTTTTCTTCCATTTCTTTTAACACAGCAAGAGGGAAAGATGCACAAAAACACATTCAGGCTATCACTGCTATATTTCACCCAGGCACAGAAGGCTTTCTTTCCATCTAGTCAGGCATAAACTTGCCCTATACATAAGGGTTTCATGGATGTTGGTGGTGTTCCTTCCTGGTGTAACATACAACACGTGAACTAAGAACTACTAAAAAACAAATTGCATCTCAAGTGACCACTTCAGAATATTTCAGCTTCCAATGCAACTTTTTCTCTCCTTAAAACTATGAACCCTTTATCATCTGATCCCTAGAATTGCCACAAATGAGAGTTTTCATGGCATATGATTTGTAAGTCTATGCTGCCTATTGAATAAACTTCCCCATGGAACAAAGACAGCTTCAGTCAGTGTGAGTGAGTTTCCTTAACGAATTCTGTATTTATAGACATGTTCAATATGGAAAAAGATTTCAAGGTCATCTTTTCTGACCTATTTTTTTTCATTGTGTACTAAACAGTCTTTACTTCGTAGAATTCAAGAAACTACTACTCTTCAAAATGTGCTTTATCAGAGTAAAAGTTTCACTAATATACATAAATTTAAAGAGAGATTCTTTTTTTCATTTTAACACTAAAAGTGATTTAATAAGTTAGTTTAAAAGAGCAGCATGCAGAAAATCATACATAATTTGCACTGACTTGAAGGAAAAACTCGATGAACTTACCTATTGAGCAGAATCTGTCCCTTGAATTCTCTGTCTCCTGTTTTCCCCAGAGGTGTTACATTTGCATCACAGCTCATGGGTGTTCTACACTGCCAGCAGAATATATGTCATGGAAAGCAGAGTTCCACAACAGACAATGCAAATCTGCCTGTGAGCAAAAGAATTGTTCAAACTAAATGGGCAGGAGCAAGATGTGTTGTAGGACAGGTGGGTTCCAGGGATCCCCAGAAACAAACCTAAACTTGTAGCATCCCTGAGTTTGGCTTAAGTTATTAAAGAAATCCTTTTTTGTCTCCTCCAGCAGCAACCTTGCACAAGCACAGTTTGAATGGATCAACATTCAAAGGAAGAGTGGAGTATATACACATCTCACTCTGACAGGTTTTGCATTCTACATCTATTGCATTTAGGATGTCATCTATATGCATGATAGAAAAAGCATTTACATTTCAGCTTATTTAATTCAGAAATAGTTGTGGAGCACTGTCTGTGCATTCTGTTACAGAGGATTATCATAATACCATTCCTTCCGGTTTACCCACATCAGACCTTCTCTGATTCCTTGGATTTAAATAAGCTTCAGTCTTGTTCTCTATATTTTGCTATTAATTATTTCTATTATGTAAACACTCAAAGGTCCCAGTCAGAATTTCAGCTCCCACTGTTCTGGGAGTTCACAAGATAGTTCCTATTGGCATTCCCTGTCCCAGAGGGTGTCTGAGCAGTCATGTGTCCCTCACTCCAGTCTAGCACTGGCAACATTCACAGTATCAGGAAGAATATTTGAATAACAGTTCTCTGCTGTGATCAGCCTGTAGTCATCGTACTTTTCCATGACCTCTATATTCCTGTGTGTCATTTACTCTGCTGTCTTTGCCACATAAACCAATGACACCTTTCTACAGCAAACAGCTGAATTACACAGTTGTACCTTCCAAAACCACACCAAATGAGCCTGGGTGGCTACACTCAGTGTAACAGAGATCAGTTCTTGTCACTGGGATCAAAGGAAGCTAAGGGTCAAATAAGCAATTGAATAAATTAAGGAGAAGATATTGGGATTACTGTTATTAGTCTGACAGACTGACTACCACTAATAATCTCAATACACCAAAAAATCCCAAACCCAGAAAAACAGTATTAAAAATTATTATTATAGATTGACTCATTTAAAACTTCCTGTGGCTCAATTCTGTCTTTTAATTCTAAGAAATTAAGACAGTGAATTTAAGGACACTGTGTTGTAATCTTAACAATACTCTGGGAATTTGTGTCTTAACACAGGTTTTCTCTTTATTTTCTTCGTTTTGGGGATTTTTATTATTTTTAGGTTTAAACAAGGCAGTTTAGTAGTGAGTTTTTTTGTTTGTCTATTCAATTTTTTTTTTTTTAGGGAAAAAATCAGATTAATCTACAAAGTAATAAAATACTTTGGAGTTACTTTAAGTTGTTTACTCTCTCTTCATGCAGCTTGTTACAACAAACCAATTGACTCCATCTTATCATATATGAGACACTTTTGGAATAATTATTAGAATAAATACCAGGATAATTCTGGTATTATACTGGCCAGAATTGTGTGCACTGCTAAATATGTGAAGAATTGTATCTTTATGGGTATAGATGCAGGCTAGTAATATATCACATGACACAGAATGCTATGGTAAGCAGATGTTCCCAGGATAAAGTCTATCTGGTGTGCAACAACTTGCTACACAACCATTAACTTTACCACAATACCATTATTTAGCACAGCAAGGATAACTAAAAATATTACCCAATAACTTGATGCAGCTAAAAAGTCACTGGTTTATTTCTCTTACCAAGAGTAACAGTCTGAAACATTTTACATTAATTTACAATCATGGAAAAGATCTTTACACTTATCTCATGTAGGTGACATTAAGTCATCCATTTAACGCTAGTTATTATTTCAAAAATTAAATCTTGTTTTATAAGGTTAAACATTTTTTGAATCATTTGTTGCCAAAACACAACAGTCTACAACCACACAGAAAGTAGAAATTAAAATTTCTACAGAGCCACTACCATCACTATGAAGATACAATGCCAAGTGTTTACAACATTCTGCAAGTGATCACTTCTCCCAGCAATTAGGAGAGCAAAAATTCCCTCTTCACTTTTTACTGTACACACAGGAACTACAGTAAAAGGGGAAATTTTTATTCATAATGTTAGATCAAGGATAACAGAAGTGCTTCTGAGTCATTTACTATTATTGTAGAAAACAAACAGGGCTGTGGAACAATAAGGATTCTTCTCCAAGAAAGGGCAGGTTTCCTCCTCAGCCTCAGACCGTACACCACATGCACACGCTCCTCTCCTTCCACAGACAGCAGTGAAAATGCCTTGTGCTCATGGGGCAACAGAGAAGCAAAGCTGAGATCCACAGTACAGACCTGAGGTGAGATGTGTGTCCCAGGCACCGTGCAGAGCTGGGGCAGTGGGACTACAGAAGGAGATGTGATGTGACAAACCCAGAGCAAGAAAGCCCTATTTCACCAAGCAGAAACATTTGCATGTCCCACAACTTTGGTTACTCTTGAACTCCTGTTGAAACCACTGACTTCTGTGTGTCACTCAGCAACGTGCAACAGAACCGTTCAGATCTGTAGCCTTCCTGAGAGGGAACACAGCAAGAGCTGTCCTGCTTCCCTTGGCAGTGAGCACACAGAGACCACAGCAAAGCCACTCTGCTGGGCTCGGCCCAAGGCTGGCACACCACGGTCCTGTCCCCACAGTGCCCCACCACCAGAGCAGCCCTGCAGCACCTCAGCCACTTCAGAGTGCTCCTCTGCTGCACAGAGGTGTCTCACTGACACGCTGCATCTGGTGTGGGAAGCCTCCAGCAGCGCAGGAGTAAGGGCTGTGCAGCCAGAGGGAAACTCTTGAAATACCGTCCTGGGATCTCCCCTCCACAGTACACTTCACCACAGACGCAGCAAAGCCTTCTCACCACCCTTCCTCCTGTTCTGGCATTCCTCTGCCATTCCTCTCACCAATCATACTGCCTCATCCCTTCTTCCAGATAACCCCTGTCGCCCCTCCCCACAAAGGCAGCAGGGACCCTGTTCAGGATAATTCTCCCCCTGCCTCACTCCTCCTGCCCCAGCCCATTTACTTCTTTTGCTGCAGGCGTGGCAGCCTGTTCCTGGAATGGGCATTCACCACCCTGCCACAGAAACCCATTAGCACCTGCTGGAGCCCCAGCACAGCCACTCAGGACACAGCTCTCCCTGTCTTAGTGGCAGAACAAACCATTTTCCTCCTCTGGCCAGACCATGGCAATTCCTCCCCAGCAGTGGCAAGAGGAGCACAGTGTCACACCGCCCCATCCTGAGAGGCTCTGCTCCCCACTGTGGCCAAAGCCATTGCCCCTTCCCACCACACCATGGCCAGGGCACATCCCTACCACACACAGGCTGCACTGCCTCACACACCACAGAGCCGGGCTGCCACGGCAAGGCAGCTCAGCAAGGCTGCATTTGGGAGCACACATTTGCTCCCAACAGTGTAGGGAAGAGATTCAGACCCCAGCTCTCAATGAGGGTTTCTTCTGTCACTCTCTGGACATGGTATTATTCACATACAACAGCTAAATACCACACACCGTTGCAATGAAACCCAGGAGATCTGACTCTGCACCCTAGGGAAGAGAGCATTTGTCCTGGCTACCCTGTGAAGTGTCAATACCTTTCCTAAGATGGCACAGAGAGGGAGTTTGGTGCCCACCACACTCCTTGGCACAGCCAGAGACCAAAAAACAGAAGTCATAAGTCCATTTTTAAATGTGTGGGACTGTGGCCAGCTCCATTCAAGGCAGAAGGTATTCTGAGGGAATGGATTGCATGGCCAGAGGACATATAAGTGTGGACAGAAGAGCACAGAGACAACATTTTGATAAGACAGTTCTCCCCACAGGTCCTCTCAAAATAGCCTTCTCTCCCATAGAAAACACAACCTGAGGAAAAGGACGCAGAGTTTGGGAATCTTGAACAGCATTTCACCATAGACATCTCCTGTGGCCACAGTCTGGCTGAGTCACTGTATCCTTCCTTCTCTCCAGCCAGACAGGGAAAGCAGCTTTTCCTCTGCTCAACAAGGCCATTGCAAGGTGCTCACACAAGGGAAGGAATGTAAGGGTTGAGGTTCACACAAGAACCTTATCCAGGTTTAAAGAGTGATGTACAAAAGCACAATCTATACAAAGCCTGCATTTAAAATGAGGCTTCTGTGTTCAGTTGCAGGTGCTCAGAGGACAGAGTTTTACACTACGTGGAAGATGTTTTGTGCTGTCCCAGGCCTATGCCCAGGGACAGCACTGGGATTTATCAAAGAATCTGATCTGTTTTAACAATTGTAGACAGCCCCAAATGGAAGTGTCCAGTGGGTCAGGGCCTATTTTCCATTGCTGTGGCACCCTTGGTTTATTGGGGTATGACTCCATTTAAACAAAAGGGTCATTAGCATGGGCACAGCGTGAGCCAGACCTCAAACACGCAAGCAAATATTCAAGCCTTTGCTTATTCCTCCATATGCCTCAAACAACATATAGTTCAGAGAAAAATTCCACCTTGTGCAATTCCTGGACTCACTGGTTTGAATTAAAACTATGTCAGTCTTAGCTCTGAATTTCCTCCGTAGCAGAAGTTAAGAGAGACATCAATCCTGTTCTCACTTTCAGTGCGACCAAACATGAACCCAGCTTTGTTGAGGTAACATGCATTAATGGGAGCCCAGGGTTCATCCCAAACCGCACTACTTAGCCTGTCTGTCCTCATTAGCTTTTAGAATCACTGATGAAGCAACAGGGCAGAGCTCTACAAACTTCTGCTTGTTACAGAAATTATGGGCAGTCTCTAATTCAGAGACCCGTAAAGTATCCTTGGTACCCAAAAGGTATTATCTGGAAAGGAATCAAAATTCTGTTCACCAAAATATTTATATTAGCTGAGAAAGCCAAACTCTGCCAAGATCGGAGCTGGCGAGCTTCCCTGGAGTGTGTCTGCCAGTGTGTGAAACACAGAAAGCACCCCCACCTACCACAACCCCTCTGTGCATGCCCAGGGCTGGTTTAGCTTTTAAGTACAGTGCCAACTATTTGTAAGGCCTCAAAAATCTGGAAACTTTCGAGCGCAGCAGCCGAATGAAGGATCTTGGGAACATCTCTCTTGACTCCTGGGCTGTGTACTTGAAGTAGTTCTGTGGATGTGCCAACACGTCAAACAATGCTTTTATCAGCTTCTTGTCCTGGAAAAAGGAAAGCAAACTTTACAATAATTCCAGAGAGCAGTTAAGGTCGGTATTACCAAAGTTTAATGACTGCTTAACTCATAAAAGATTATGGGCATTTTACTTTTCCAGTACTAAGCCTTGGAAACTAGTGGAGCCAGGCTGCCATTCAGGCCCCAGGGAAGTCACTAGAGTTTCACATCAGCAGCACCAGGATTTCTTCCCTCCTTGTACTTCCAAGAACAGCAAACAAACAAACCACAAAACAAACTCACACACGATCTGATATTCAGCAAAATGAAAGTTTACTTGGGATGACATGCACTCAACCTGTCTAGGCAAGTCCCCTATCCAAGGTCAGAGAAATCCAGAGATATTATTCACACAAGGAGAAAACTTTTGCCTTTGCTAATCTACAGGCTCAAGTAGCAGCACCAAATGCTCCCCTAAGAAACTAAAGGCCATGTCCCTCAATTTGCTCCACTGATTCCTTTCAGCCTCTACATGAGGCTCAAGGGGCTATTGCTTCCCTACTATCCACCTTAAATTCCCCTAGGCAAAGCATCTCCTATCCATTGCTCTGCACAATCAGGATCTGCTGATTGATCCCATTTCCCTGGACCAGCACACATCTAATGTATCAAGGAACAGACCTGATGCAGAGCAGGAAGCAAACTCACTCGCATCAAATAATATCATTTTCAATCAAAACCAACCCGTTTAGTGGAAGGAATGTACCTTAAGTATTTCTTGATGATTTTCAGATGCATAAAGTCTACCATCCCGAACAATGTCTTCTATTAGTTCTTGGTAATCCTCTATGGAGAAGGCACAAGAGAGTAATTTGCCAGATCACTTCACTTACATACTCAATACTTCCCTTGGTTACACAGGTAAACCCTACCCCCAGAAGAACCAGTGGTACTTGGCTCTCATATTAGCAGTCAGAAAATATTCCACATGCTTTTCTGTAAAGAAACTGCAAATACTATTTACTATGAGAACTATTTACTATGAGAACAGGGTACTCTGCTGAGCTGCCCAGCAACAATCTGTCAAAAGCAAAAGAAATCCTAAGGTACCTAAGATTGTGGTGCATACTATAACCAAGTAACCTGATTAAACCAACTGCACTGCAGGAACCCATCTGTAAACACCCACAACTTGCTATGGACTTTTTTCTTACAGGAAGAAGGGAAAAAACAGAGGTAAGAGGAAGCTTTCTTAAAAGGCAATCCCCAGTCAATCAAAACTTTAAATGCTTCAAAGGGAGATATCTCCCCTGGAAAATTAATTATCCACTGTTGATGAAACTCTGCAGACCACAGCAAAGATGACTCTTCACAATTAATCGGTGTGAACAGGACATACAGTATCACTTCACTTAAGCCAAAGTGCAAAGCCTCAGCTCCAGTTTCACTCCTCGTGATTCTGACAAGGACTAGGTGAAAATCTTTCCCCTCAAACTTCTTTTCATGATAGGTATTTTGTTATCTGGTACTAGATCACAAATGGTGGCATCAACATGATAAATCAGAGGCACTTGGGCTCTGCCTGCTTTCTAACTGGGGGCATTCTGTTGCCACCTGAAGCAACTCGGAACTGGGAAGGCACAAAAGCACATAAAACTTAGATTCTAGTTCTGAGCCCTGCAATTTGCATGCCAGAGCCCAGAACCCCAGCTCTTTCTTTAGGTCTGTGGAAGACTGGAAATACAGTGCAATGCAGAATTCCTTGAACTCGCTTTAAATGAAAACAGCTACTGAACGCAGCTCACCGTGACACTCCTGAGAGCACTGGCCTACCCTGCAGATAGGGGACTGGAGTTCTGCCCTGCTGCAGCTGCATGGGGCCATATAGGCTCAGCTGCTCGCACCCACTTACCATCATAGGTTACATAAGGGACTTGGAATCCTTTGGCACTGTTCCCTTCATTCGACTTGAACTGGATCCACAGTTTCTTAGACCTAGAAGTGAAAGCTATGGGGCGTTCGTAGGTTTGACAGGTTTCATACGTGGTCACGGAGTTGGAAGAGGCTTTCAAAGAAAAGACACAATAGGCAGTTATCTGACAACGCTTCATATACTAACAAACAATTAGAAAACACATTACACAACCATGACAAAAATGCTTGCTGGTGTTAAGAAAACTCCTCAAAATGTGGCAAACCATCAATGAGTGACTTCTTGGTCAAGGAATAGCTTCCCTTTTCCTAAAAAAATAGTCTACTGTTTGAAGGACATGCCTATACTAGAAACTGAAGCTGTTTATTCACCTGCAGGGGATTGGCAAGCATCTCTTCTCTCCTAATCTAGGCTAGAACTACTCAGCATAATGCATGGATAGTTAGCCTGAACCATCTACTTGTTCTTAACAACTTCTCAGAGTTCACTAAGACATCACAGTCTTGCACTTTTGTTTCACCCAAACCTATGGAGCAAAATTACCAAAAAGGACTTCTCAATCTGCCATTTAAAGAAAATTCTACTCAAGTAGAGGCCAGCCAGGCTGCATTTAGTTTATGTGAACAGAAATGCACGTGAGAAAACCGTGTTGCCGGTGTTTTAGACATTTCAGACTTACAACTTTTTCTCATCACCAGGTAGTCTCCACACTCATCTTCTATTGGTAGAAATATTTCCGGAACCACGATCAGAATACGGCGCTTTGGAGGAGGGTTTATGTTCCAAGTGCACTCAGTGTTGGCAGGGTAGTCCCCAGGATAGTTTGGTGACTCAATATATCCAGTGTAATCTCCCAGTTCACCTCCACACTGCCTGTCTGAAGAAGCAACATGGTATGCAAGACAAGGAAAAGTGAGGGCATCCTACAGCTCCTCTGCCAGGAACAGAACATGGGTGACAGACACACACACACTTGTCTGTTTGCACCTGGTGCAGGTGCAGTCCTCTTTGCCAGCTTCACTTCACACTGCTGCCTGCTCCTGCCTGGGTGTTTTAAACAGTGTTGAGACACAAAGACACAGTCCCTGTGAATACAGCAGGTGCCATCAACACAGCCATAGCTAAGCTGCAAGGCAGTCACAAGGGGGCACAGAAATGGCAAACAAGGATACTTCACTTGCTTGCACCAGGCAGAACACTTTTAAACAAGTACCAGCTGAGGTCAAACGGGACTTTGAGGTGCTCTGCTCAAGCCCCATGCCTGCAGGAGTACAAAACAGGGAGGATAGCAGGCCCCTTCTCTGCACAGATCAGCACTGCTGGCAGGAATAGAGGGCAAACCCCAGCATAGAATGCTTTGCCAGTGCTCCCCAGCTCCACACAGCCAAAAGGGTTTGGGCACTACAGCACTGTGACAGTGATGTGTGACTGTGACATGCCCAGGGAACAGATTCTTTAAGTGAGAGACATGCAGTCTCCAGAAACACATTTCTGTGTAGGTATGTGTACATATGTCTGTGTGTATATAAGTGTCTCCAGAGGTGGTTCTGAGCAGTCACCTCTCTGCCCTCTATTTTCCCTCTTTAATTTACTCTCAGCTTCCCACACTACAGCTACCATAAATCTAGAACAGTGGTTCCATTTGTAATTGCCTCTTTCAAAGGCTATTATTGAGAAGAAATGGTTACTAGAGCTATTAAGTTTTGTGAGCCAGCTTCCATTCCTTTTAATAGGAGGGGAAAAATCAGGGTGTCAAGAATAAAAACTCTGCTATATAAGGGCAGAAGAGATTTAATAGCAAGACCCAGAGCAACCCAGCACCAACTGGCAAGGCACAGTCATCACTTACCATACAAGAATGATGGAATCAGTCAGCAGAAATGGCCTCTCAGACCTCAGTAAGTGATGTAGGGTGAGATGCAAACAGGCAGCAAAAGAGGAGCAACACCTCTGCCTTCTCTCCAAGTTCCCTGGAGCAAAGCTAAGCTTTGCCCTTAGTGCCACTCAGAACATTAATGGTAAGAGATCATCAAAACCATCTTCCTATACTTACTTTTGCACTGTGTTATATTTGTTGACCCATCAAAATCAGTAGTGGTGTTTCCAGGGCATGCAATGCAGTAATTTTGTCCAAACTCAGGCTGGTAAGTCCCAACTGCGCAGCGAATACACCGATGAGTTGAGGTATTATAAAAATGGCCAGGTGAACACTGAACTGGACAGTAATTAAATATGCATCATGGTTAAAAGAGTGACAGTAGCATATTAGAATATGACTTAGTAGATTTTTACAGGACCTACTATGATTTCATTAACTGAAATGCCATATTTTTAAACTATGAGGATAACAAAGCAATGATAATTGAACAAATTTCAGTTTATCAGGTCATTCTATGCAAGTCCAAAATTCCCAAATGCAACACAATACAGCAATTCTGTGTTACAGCAGCAATAAAAGATCTGGGGGAGTGAGTATAACCCCCATGATTTGGCAAGAAGGACACCAAGTAGAATAGCATTTTACCAAGTGGTTTAGCCACAGACACTTGACTTGGAAGATGGACTGTATGTGGAAATACTAACCAAACCTTTCTTTCCTGCCTGCACATGCCAAGCAGCACATACACTGCTGCTGCATCCTAGGAGACCCCTGAGACCAGCTCAGCCCAAGCAGATGGGAGAGATGCTGGTCCTCCACAAGGGGGACACTGCATCAATATTAGTGATTAAACTGGTATATTGTCACCTTCTCTTCACATCTTGTCTTTCAACAACAGGCTCAGACTCGGGGTACAGTCACCTCCACCAGATCTGCTGCTACTTTATTTCATCATATCACATCATCATCATGTTAGCAAGACACATGAACTGTAGCCCTCACAGGGCTTGCTGAGAGCACCTCCTGTATCACCAAAGCAAGGCCCCATTCCGACACACCAACTCTTCCATACACACAAAAGATTTTAAGGAAGTTTTGGACATGAGACAGACACAGGGGAAAAATACTTTCTAGCAGACTTGCAAATTTCTTCCTACTTCCCTGCATGCAGACAAGATTTCCTTCTCTCGTTGAAGTCTGAGAATACAGAACTCCACACACCTTTGTTTACGTCTCTAATTTGCAATTTCTCATTTGATTTTGCTTAGCTATTCTGCATCTATGCCCATCATCAACTCTAATGAAACCTAACCAAAAGCAGGCAGGAGCATCAGCCATATGTTATCTTTCCTCTTAACTCCATCACTATCTTGCTTTATTTTGCTTGTGGGGCTAGAAAAAAATTAAAATATTTTCCTATTCCTTTTACCTTATTTGCCAAGTCTACCCCTCTCAGCTCAACATCAAAATAATTTACTATCTACTATCAAATGTAGTTTTCTGTGCTGTACAGTCCCTTATTTTCTATTCCTTTTAAGCTTGGCTTACTCCCAAATAATTTTAGTCTTGTTGCGCTTTATAAGTGAGCTCAGCCTGGAGTCCTTCCCTACGTGCTGCCCCAATCCAAATGCTTCAGATATAAGTTCCAAATAGTTCTTACATCTGTGATTCCATGTCTCATGTGGCCTCTTCCACATGGAAATTCCTGAGCTCTTCATCCCAGTTAATAGAAAAAATTCCTTTAATCTCCACTCCAATTTGGAAACCGAACCTAATTTATAGACTTAGTTTTGTTTATATTAAACAAAACTAAAATCAGTTCCTCTTATCTTGATCCAGTGTTTTAATGGGGTTTTCTAGTACTTCAGTTTTTCAAAATTAAGTATGAAACAACAGCATTAGTGGACTCAGTGATCCTTCTATGAAGAAATCTATTAGATATCACACTATTACCACTAACATTAATATTGCAAAATTCTTACATGTTGCAACTCTCAACAGTAAACATATCTTAACTGACACTAGACAGATCTCTTAATACAAACCACTACCAAATGTTTGCATCAGGACCTTATTTCCATCCTTTATTTTCAGTCTGCAGCAGTAGATTTTCTATTAAGACTTTCCTCAGGTGATTTTTATAAGTAATCTTCTTTTACCCATGCTTTAGGAACTTGAGCAAACCATTATACTGATGAACATTTCATCTATCTCCATAAACACATACATTTATCACCATCTTCAAAAACAATTTTATAGCTGCCTTTCAGCTTTTTAGATTTTACAGACCGAAGCTGCTAACAGAATTTCATCATTTTTAAAGATATGATCCCTGCTTGATTTTCACTCCTGTGATGAAACCCTTGGTTGCTGATTGCACATCAGCTCCACTGGGATCAAATTCAGAGGGCTGCTGAGATGCCACAGTGTTAAGCTGAATGCTCAATTTTTAGGTACAGCCCAAGACACCCAGGCCAGTTCCTCATCACGAACATGAAGAAACTATTTTCTTACTTATCCTCCAGGAGTGAAAACCCTTCCATTATTGTTTTCATGTTGCTGCTGCATTTAAAACCCAAAAGGTCAATAAGGCATAATGGTCTTGATTTTTGTCTTGAAACTTTTTCTTCCTGTTGTTCCTTTCTATGACTCTTCACAGGTAACATAATCTTGACCTTACCTTTGGTCTCACAGTCCTGAAACAAGGACGCACTGCTATGCCTTGTTGTTAGACCTCCTCCACAGGGAAAGCAGGACACTCTCCCAGCTTCAGGCTGGTATGTTCCAAGGGGACACGGCAGACATGGTTTGAAGCCATCAGGAGAATATTCACCTGGTGAGCACTGATCTAGAAGAAGAAGGACACACTTGCTTCAACCTCTACATTATAGATGATGTGTTAATGAGCCAGCACAGGACCTGAAACGCGGTGGTGAAACTGCCCTCCTCCTTACTTGGGAAGGGGAATCAGACACTGGTAACCTTTGGTGCTAGTGAGCTCTTCTGTGAGCTGGAATAGGTTTCATGCCTTGCTGCAAGGCCACACTGGACCCTCAGCCCAGCCAGTGCTCTCTGCTCATCTGTACAGTGCAATTGTGTAGTGATTACCTCCTCTTTCTAGCCAAAGAGCTCTTTGAGTCCTTTCAAATGAAATAATTTAGTGCTGAACCAAAGATGCCAAAAATATACTTCCAGATCTCTGTAAGTATTTTAATCTTAATGTTATTGAATATTTATCCTTCATGACCATTAGCATTCCTGGATTGTGTGAGAATCTCAAATGCAACAAGCAATTGTGCAGATTCACTAAACTAAACATTATGCACACCTCAAAGACTTTTAAAGCAGAAATATTCTTCCCATTCCCCTGATACTGGCTCTTAGGTAATCACTATCTGTGCACTAGTTTGCTCTGTTCTGTACGGTGCATAGGTAGCACTAAACTCAATCCCACTGATTTTACTTAAAACACACACCTCAATATTATCTAACGAGCCCAGTAATATTTATGAGTGTCTTTGAAAAGTTCTGGTTTTCAAACTTTTCACAAAAGAACTGGCTTCAGTGCCAGTATTTAATAATTACCCTGCTCTGGAAAGGTACAAAACACTGTTGCAGTTGTTCAGCTGTGCTGAAAAATTCTGTCCTTTTAAGACCTGTTACGATAATAAACTGTTAGTTTTGGTTTATAGCTCCAATAAATCACTCAGTGAATAGCTGTTTTGTTAGGAAGTTAAATTGGCCTTGGCTTCATTTCAGGATATATGACTAACAACAAACAGGGCATTAACCACCGGTCATGATCAATGATGAAGAGTTTTGTTTATGGCTGATACACTGAGTGGAATGGTGAGTGTTCCTCTTTAGCTTAAAAACAAAATACAGCAGGTTAAGCAATGCTCTGTAGCTTATCAATGAAAGCTTGTGAGGAAGTCTTAGCTCTTGGTTCTAACTTTTTCCACCACACATCACTTCTGCCTTCATAAGGACACACATTCATTGGCTCCCACACTTTTCAAGCCTTTCTCCATTTTATAAACATTCCTACAGAACACTCATCTCTGTACACTTTGTGCACTTCAACAAACATGAATGAATTAAGGCTTTCATTGCAGCACTCCTAATAAGGTAAGGAAAGAGCACTATTTATAATTCCATGACAAGGAAAGACAATCAAGGTTAGTAAAGGTGATTTTGAGAAGTGGCTACTGACTTCAGACAGACAGAAGCAACGGAAAGAGCAGTGCAGATCTCCTTCCCTCAAAAAACTCCAGCTCCATGAGAAATCCATGCTCTGAGTGGCCTCATGAAAACTATCTGCTCCCTGCTATCTCCCTTAGCCTGTCTTTTTCCACTCATTTTAATCACAAGTCAAGATTGGAGTAGTTGGGTTTGGGTTTTTTACACTTGGGAGAGGGTTTGTCTCTGTTCTGTGTTTTGAACAGAATGGTACTTTACAATGACCACACAAATTCAATCTTAGAACTGTTCTTCAGGCTTCCTGAACCTGCTCCAAGTCCAGCATAACAGCAGGACAGCTATCAGAGCAAAAAGGAAACCTGTCCCAGACAGCAATCAAACCCATCCCTTATGTGGGAATGTCACATTTGAGGACTTGTCCCATCAGATCTCTCTTGACAACTTTATTATCTGCAGCTTACTGGCCTTGACATCACATATTGTAAAATTGTAGAGTTCCCTTTGGAACAAAACAGAATCAATCTAAATCTTCCAGGATTATTTAGCAAACTACCTAATCTCTGAAAATTTGCATTGAGGAAGTAAACTTGAAAAGACCTCCTCAGACACCCTTGAGATCCTCAGGATGCAGTGTGTGACTGAATTCCGAGAGGAAGAGAAAGACAGGGCAGAAGCATCCGGTGATCTCTTTCTGTGCCTTACATCTGCATGGAGACACACTGCGAGCTCCAGCTGATTTTTGGGTTCCAGAAATCTGAGGACTGGAGCAAAAGTAACAAGTTATTTGTCCCTCCTCATCGTGTTAAGTTTTATTAGGGCAGAAACCACAACTTTCTCATTCCCCATCATAGTACATACACCCACTTCAGCTAACCAACAACAAGAAAGAAAATATCTGATCACTAATATATTGTTTCTGTGGGTTCTAAGCCAAATTAGGTGGCCAGCTGCTGGCTTGCTAGAGAAAGCGCAAGGTGATAGAAAGACTGTGGTTACACGAGTATTAGATCAGGTCAGCTGTTCTGCAGTGTGGCAGTTTCGGTATACTGAGAGAAGGCTGATATTAATCTGAGGTCAATTAAGCTGTACTGGAGCTACACCCCAATGCTTCAGGCCCCATTTCCCACTGGCACTGGCTGCCCCAGGGATGCACCGTGGTAGATCAGCAGGATGGTGGGCTAGCCCATGACAATCCCTGCAGAAGAAACACAGGCTGAGACAGTGAAATGCAAGAACTGTGTAAAATCAACTGGGCCAAACCAAAACTTTTCAGTTAGATCTGAACCAATCACGCCAAACATTTCTTATTGATTTTCCTAAAAGGTGTCAACAACAGAAAGAAAACTGTGTTTAAAAAAAAAAAAAGCTAACTAGCTACTGCCACTGTAACAGAGTGTTCAAGAGCAGCTGAAAAAAGCTGTGTACAGTGTGGTGGTTACTGGAGAGAGAAAAGGATCAAGTAGGAGTACAGAGGACTGGTAGACCCAACATGGAAAACCATGTCATGCCTCCCCAGGTATTTCAGTATGAACTGCAGCTTAAAATGAAGAATATCTGCTTGGGCAAGAGCACCTTGCTGGAGGAAAAACAGGCAGACAGAGGAGTCCAGCTGGATAAGCAGTGGGCTTGCTCTGTGTCCACAGCACTTGGGATCTCAGGGCACCACCACCCCAGCTGGCCACTCTCTGCTCCAAAATCACTGCTCATCATTATCAGAGCCCCAGAGTGTGGAGGGGCCTTCCAGGACAGAGAAGGCAAGGGGAACACTAAGTGCTTTTGCTAATGAAGCAGCGTATCTTTCTTCTGAAACACACCAAACACATCAAGATTTGATAGATCCTATGTGCATATGAGAAAAGAGGTTAATATATCCAGATGTAGCTGTTTGCAGCCTAACAAATACTAATTATTCAATGCAAATATTTGAATTACTCCATGTGATGTCCAAGTTCTAATGCCTCAGACTCTCACATGTATCAGTTGCTTCACATAACTACATCAAACCAAGTTTTTTAGAGTGATACAAGTGTCCAGACAATTTAATCCACACATACATTCCCTGTAAAATGCTCCAAGTTCCACTTCATCTTCCACCTAGAAATGTTTCAAACACAGGCCATTCATCTAGTCACACCAGAGCACAGAGCAGGGGTAATGAGGAAAGCCTGTTTGGAAGCTCACAGCATTCACCAGGGCCCAATTTAGCATAACAAACAGACTTAGTGTTAGATTCAATTATAGTAACATTAATTATAGGGCTGTTATTTCAATGCAGAAATCATCCCACGGAAATCTAGAGGACTGTGCAGAAAGCTAGGATGAGCCTTTAAAAAATAACAAAAATCCACACGAAACACCTCTAAGAAGTTTGACTTTCCCTGACCTTTGTTTAAATGAAACAAAAAGTAAGCTTATGAGCTTCATTTCACAAAACTAGAAACTGCATGGTCCCACCTGACACATGGGAAATACCCAGTCAAAACTAGACCTGAAGATTTGCAAATAATGACATTAAAACACAATTCCACTGGCTGGTTTTGCTCTTTTTCCAGAAACTTGATTGTTTTTCTCTCCAAATGAACAAAAGAACGAATTGCCTCTAGTAGACTTCATTTCTGCAGCCACTGTCTTTGTTTATCTTCAATACCCATTAAAAACCTGGTCTTGAGTCTCATGCAGCTGTTTTAAGGGGAAAAAAAAAGTGAAAGCTTTTCTGATGCAAAAAAAACGAGAAGAAAAGGAGGGGGGCCCACGGGGAACCAGGATTAACAGTTTCAAAGACATTTAAAGGCTCTTCCCCTCTTTTCAACACATTAGCCTTTGAGCATTTGCTCCTATAGACAAATGCTGTAGTATCTCAGGGGCTGAGAAGGTGAACCTCATAAAGGAGGTCATGATACACCAATTCACCACTTTCTTAAGAATGATGCCTTGACTTTATACGGAAAATCACCAACAAGTGATGCAAATTGATTCTGAAGTGGCATCCTTTAAGTCATTGTGTTTTAGCAGTTCACACATTTAGGTCACATGAGATGGTTACTCTTTCTAAGGATTTATGTGTTAAATCCATGACGGTCAGAGCAAGCTGGTTAGCAGAAAAATAACACCCGTTCTCCCCATCTGATAGTTCATTTCTTCTTGTTGGATTTTCAAAAAATTGTAAAAGGAAAAAAAAAAAAAGCAACACAGTTCTCTGTTGTGTAACACAACTATTAATTATAACAACAGCAAAGGCAGGCAGCATTTTGCTTTTCTACATAAATCTCTCATACTTTCATAATGCCAGTATCATACCACATCTCAACTTTGAAATGTGGTTCATCATTTTGGATGAAAAGTTAACATTTTATTTGCATCCTCTCAACTAAGGGAGCAAAACTGCTGAATGCTGAGCAATTTTGCAAGCAAGAAAAAGGGCATCTTGCCCTTTGCATTGCAAGATGAGGCTGCTCATCATTTACATCAGAGCTGTGCCAGTGCTGGTCATGCTTACTGTTCTCTCAAGTGACAGTTCTTTGGAAGAATCCACTTGCCACCACTGCGGAGCAAGGACGTGTTCACATGTCCTTTCATGCAGCAATTTCAAGAAATGGTAATTCTCATTGCCTCCTTCCATCTCCCAAAGCATTGGTGTGTCCAACACACAAAAAAAATCAAATGGAACCAGCAAGGTGTACTTTCAACTCCATGGGGTCAGAGTTTCAGCCAACAGAAAAGCAGCTAAATTACTTGTTGTTTCTTCCTTAGTGGAAAGTCCCTGAGGGCAAAAGGGTCCCAACAGATATGAATTTATCATCTTTCAACAGGGAGGGTTTTTGTAAATCAGTTTCTGATAAGGAATTGTTAGTATTTAAACAGTTAAAACATGCCTGAAGTCTAGCTCATGCCGGGGAATGGACACTTGCAGCCAGGCTAGTGAGTGAAACTGCATTCACCCCAAGAAAAATCTCATCTCAAGAAAGCACACAGCATCTCCAGTGTCCTCAGATGGTTCATATGCAGTCTTGAAGCACTGATGTTGAGAGAGATTTTTTTTTTTACCTTAAAATTTACTCCAGTGTGGAAAGGACTTCTGCTAAGAAAATCCAGTTCTCTGGGAAGGCTGATGGAAGTTATATTTTTCTACATGCATTTCATGTGATCTCCATTATTAGAGACCTGTCGCTGGCTGCTCCTTGGAAGCCATTCACAGGACTTCATGGAATTAATCAATGTTAATTAATTAACGCTGAATACGCTTACTCATTGATACAAAGCTCGCCCTTAACAAGGCAGAACAATGCAACACTTGAACCTCTAAAGCACTAGGAAATCCCCAACAAAACTGTACATTAAACAGCAACTTGAAATTAAACACACTATCCCTTGGAATCAGCAGTGAGTTCCCTTTTACCATTACTAAATGTTTAAAGAACAGCAGACACACACATGGAACCATCCAGCATACTAAGGAATATTAAATACTTGGAAATCACATCTAATTGATTCCTGGTGCCTTTCTAGAGCTTTCCTTCCGTGCTGTGCCCCATTGCAGACAGCAGGAGTTAAAACAGGAACACCAGAAGTGTGAAACCAAATGAAGTTTAGCTTGATGCTGCAACTGCAGGCCAGGTATCCTACAAATAAAGCTCCCAGAGCAGGAGCTGGACTTTCCCTCTTACACTGTTCAAATATAAATAAGGTTTCAGACAGTGCCTTGCCAGGATAAGTCTACCACAGGAAGAGGACCAGTCCAAGGCTGTCTGAATAAATAAAACTTATCTAACCTAGCCATACTCCAAGGATTTGGAACCAAGGAACTAAAACCTGCATTTCACTCACTGTTTCACAGAAGACTTGTAAGTCCCTATGACTTACTTTGTTCCCTCACTGCTTCCTGCTCTTCTGGCGAGACTGAACACAATCCCTTTGCCAAAGTCCTCTGCGTGTCCAGAGACCACATCCACCACCTGCACTCAATCCATCTGCTGGCCTACTATCTCTTGCTGTGGAGTCCCTTTCTCCCCAGAAACATTACCATATCTAGGTAAGCAGGGCCTCAATTCCATCCAGAAGTTCTCAAGCAGCTCTGCAAAACAATCAGATGAAAACAAAAAACCCCACCCTGACTCTCCCACGCACAGCCCTGAGCAGCTTCTCCCTGTTCTTCACACTGCTGCCCCTCCATTCTCCCCTCCCCAGCCTATTTCTTAGCTCCTTCTGGCTGGCAGCCCAAGCAGGAGCAGCATCCCCCAGTCCTGCCTTGGCCATACACCCCGGGACAATCAGCTTTTTCTGAGGAAATGAGGCGTAGGTAACAACACTGCCGCTGTGGATACTTTTATGTCCTCTCTGCAACCAGAGCACTGTCTGCCCGGCTTCCAGCAAGCTGACAAGGGGTGCAGAGAGGTTTCAAAGATCCTAACTTTCTGTACATTTAATGTAAATAAGCTGGGAACATGCAAGTGGAAGGGGAAAGACATTCTTATCACCCATGCAAGTGAAAGGCTTCGGTGCACATTCCATCTCCTGTTTGATCACAGCAAACCTACACAAGGATATGATCTGAGTATTTCAGCTGAAGAAAGGAAGATGCATTTAGGGATTGCACCTTGTTAGGCATGAGCAAATCGAACCATAAACCATGAGATCCACAGACAACCTTATACCTGTTCCACTGCTCACAGCAGCACCTGTTAAGATGTCCAGTAGAAGGCTGTGGTACCAATTCAGCAACAAAAAAGGCCTGGCTTTTGCAAGTTGTTCTTTAAAACATGTGTCTTCGTATGCTCAGTGACTCTGCTTTAACCATGACTGGGATATCTGTGCTCACCACACTAGTTTTCCAGGCAGGCATTCCCCAAAAGCCTCCCTTCCCTCTAAGCTAGCACAGAAATGCCATGTATGCTTCTCATTTGTACCTGCAGCTACCTGAAAATGAAGTGTTTCTTTGGTGCTCCAGTTTCTAATTGTCACTCACATTGCCTTCTCTACCTGCAACATTTTTAGCTTACTGGCTGCTCTTTTTTTCAGACGAAATCACAAACATCTTCAGTCACACTGTGCTCTGTACAATGGACTGAGAGAGATTTTTTCACTCTTCCTCCAGCATCCAACACAATAGCTTGAAAACATCCACGTAAACGAGGAAAAAAAGAAGAAAACTTCCAGCTTTTTCTGACAGAATTCCTGAGTAATTCCCTGCTTGCTTGCACAGATGTTTTAAACAATTTTTCTGTTCTACGAATCCAAGTTTTTCTAGAGTTAGCAAAACTGGATTGGAAAATCTATTCTTAGGCCAAATGCACTGCTGCTGGAAGACACACTAATTCAATCTGACAAGCATTTTAAAGGCTTGCTGATTCACAATCCACCTACACGCTGCCTACCCCATGCAGCCTGAATTAGCCGTCATGGTTGTTAGGCTCCTGTTAAGAGGTAACATCTGACCCCTCTCCTTAACTTTTGTGCTTTGGAAGCATTTATTATGGACTGCATTATGCTGGTGCCCTCCAGTGCCATGATAATTAAGACTTTTCTGAGTACTGGCCTATAAAATCCGTATTCTCCATGAATTTAGAACTCCATCATGAAGATTTCCTGGGACTCAGAGCTTAATGAGCAAAGCGAATGTGACTGTATCAAATTCTGCACAGCCTGTTCTTTGGGACAGGGAAGAGACGAAATGTGCACAAGTTCAGAAACACAGTGTTACACTGAATATTAAATGCACTCTTAAAAATAACACTGGTGATGTCAGGGCCATTGGTGCCTGATGTTATTCCCTGGATTTCTACCTCTGAGCTTTCACCTATAGCAAGGTGCAATGCACTGAGCCCTTGTTTTCCTCTGTAACACAGCAATTGCCAGCAATAAATATATAGAGAGAACATCTCAGTAGCACTACCAGCAACCCTCACATCACACACAGCACTCCCCTCTCCTGGACAAGCGTCCCATGATCCCTCCCATCTCACCAGACCTGAGCAAAACAGTAAAACACACGTGCTGGTTTGTTCCCAATTCACGAGTAACTTACCACATCTGTTACCCGGATGCATCTGTCCTACACCACAAGACTGTTGTGGCTCTGATGGCTTGAGAGACTTCCTGGCCACTTCGTGGTCCGTGCCAGAGACGCGGATGCGGAACTGGTCCCTGCTGACTGTTTTCCGTAAGGTTCGGATGGTTTTACGGAACCTCTTTTCAGTCTTCTTCCGAGCACAGCGCACGTCACACGTGTCTGAAAAGCACCAGGGGTGACAGCTGCTCTAAGTGACCATGCCCAAAAAACCCACCCAATTCAAAACACCAACCAACGCAAATCAAGGAGAAATCACTTCTGTGAACA
This sequence comes from Campylorhamphus procurvoides, assembly GCA_013396655.1. Lineage (NCBI taxonomy): Eukaryota > Metazoa > Chordata > Aves > Passeriformes > Dendrocolaptidae > Campylorhamphus > Campylorhamphus procurvoides. The sequence continues at coordinate 1,116,495 of WBMV01003337.1, forward strand.
AGTCTGAAATCCTTAAGGACAACACCACCAGGCTAGAAGAGAATTAATCAGACTCCAAGATGTCAATCTATGGGCAGCTCTTTAACCTTTGAAACTATCCCCATCCCTCACTCTTTCTGGACCATTAATTTTCAAAACAGGAGATACTTTTTGTTATCATTTTGCACACAGATAGAAGCGCAAATTACGGAGATTAAGCAGCAAATGGCAAGAAGCTTCAAACCGCACCTTGGATTATTTTCCAACCAACCTGTCACCTCCTTTCGGCTTGTTTCAAGCTCAAAGTCCGCAGTGATAAAAATTTCTCTAGTCGCTGTCAGTCTACTGAGGGCTCCATGGACTTTCTTGCCAGAGCTGCATGTTAGGTTTACATAGTGGAAGCTCTCCATGACTGAATTATGTCTCTCTGTATGAACAAAATTAAAGGAAGCAAAAGCTTGGCTAGCTGTGTTATTGAACATTCACCAGAGCTCAGCACGTATGTGATCATGAAGAGCTAAAGAAGAGCAAAGGATCACCTCCACATGCCAGTAAACACACAGTTCCACCAGTTTCTCAACTGGTGCACCCTCACATGGAATCACGACTCCTGTGCACCTACAGATGTGCTGCCAGACTGGGGCACTGCAGCGGGTCTGAGGCTTGAATCACCACTGAGATGGGAACTTGGCTGCACTGCTCAGACCACGTTCCCTGGGCTTTGCTACCAGGCCCTAAGGAATTGCCTTTGCACTATGCAAAGCACCTTAAAACCATGACACCGCCTACATCAGGCAGGCTACTCAAGAGAAAAAAATGTGAAAAACACATTAGCTTGTAATGGTGTTTAAATTAAGTAGTGGCTGCGTACACAAGACATTTGGAGATTGTTTTCATGGCTTCAATGAGGAAATATGATTTAGTTAAAGAAAACAGAATAAGCTTTGGTTCTGGAGTACATAACTCTTCACTGAGCATCTAAGGGTAGTTTCTCACTCTTGCTCAGCTAAGGACAAACAATCAGACACACTGATTCATCATGTTGTTTAATTACTCCTTTCCCCAGCTCCATTTATTTTATTTTTTTATATGTACTCCTCCTTATTTTCTGCTGACTTTGTAAATTCACAGGCTATACTTTCTGATTTGGAACAGATGGAAGAGCTGACCTCACTGTGTCCATCTGGGGCTGCTGAAGTATAAAAGGAAAACAAGAGAAGACAGGAATAACCCTTTGACAATAGAGTCAGCATAAAAGGCCAGGAGATTCTTCAGTGAGGCATCAGGCAGCAAGGAGCAGGTGAGAAAGGAAATACAGAAGGTTAAAGAAAGAAAGAAAAGGAAGAAATCAAAAGAATGAAAAGAACGGTTGATTTTACTGAGAATTTATTACCAGTGTCACAATAAAAAAGGAGAAGGGCCTCCCTAGAAAGACTGTAGGGACACCACAAGGAAGTCCTGTGATCTGAAATAATTATTGGAAGAATCATGGCTGGGAAGGAGAATGATTCATGAGGTCAGTGAAAGCAGAAAGCCTGTAGTCCTCTCTGCTTTGCTTATTGTATACTACTTCATGTCTGGAAAGCACTTGATAACCCCTGAGCTATGGCTCTAACCTGCTTACCTGCATTTTTATATTCATACCTGGTATCATCTGTTCCAGGCCTTCTTGAAACATCTCAGTCTTTTTCAAACTACATTTTCCTTCATTTAATTTAAAGGTTACACTTATCTTGATGGTTGAAGCATCTTCAGGAAGAAATAATGATATGTTATTTAAAAAAAAAAAAGAATATAAAATTTAGATAACCCTAATGTCGCATCATCATAATGATGACATCAAAAAATATGCTGATATAAAGTGAAAATGTGGTCATCGCAGAAAACCTAAGGTGATGCCAGATCCCTCCTGCTGTGAAGCTGGTTTGTAACTTGAATTGCAACAAAGTATGGCAAATTTTATTTCTTTTTAAAAAAAGTATAAAGAGAAGAAGAATTATATCAAGTCCAGATTTGCTATTGGGTAAATCAAATAAAGATTAGGTGAAATCAAAGGATATGTTCCAGACCAGTTCAGAAAATAGTTAATGTCTACATAAAATAGCACCTCTTATCTGTTTAGCCGTAAATGCTTTATAAATATTACTGTCCAACAGCTCAATCTAAACATATTGGTATGTTGCCCACACTGTCCATTTTGGATGACTAAAAAGAGCAATGGCACTCCTTGTCTAACTGTTTATTTTACTACTGATCTTTTTGTCTTTCCTTATTTTTATGTCTTAGTTTGAGTGATGTTGATTGAAGCAGCACAAGGGGAATTTGCTGCTGCAGTCATGAATGACAATTATGTTGGTGAGGAAAAAAAGCAGAGGGAATATAATGGAGAGGGAAAATAGAAAGTCAACAGAAACACCTTTATTTCACAATTTTCAAGGAAAACAAGTCAGTCAAACCATGCAACAGTAAAAGTAATGATTACCCAGCCAGCTGGAAGCATTTGTATTTTGCTGCTTTTTCTTAAGCTGAGATGACCTGCCACAGGTGAGGGTGTAGGCATCTTGTGCTCCTAACAGACAGACCAGACAGACAGTAAAGGCACAGGCACAGTGCACAGAGTGAAGACTCTTGTAGTATAAAAGACATTTTAATTTGTTGATCGACATCATCATCTTCACCTGTTTTAACAATGTTGTTCCTAAAATACTCTACATTAGAGCTTGTCTCTTCCTAAGCCATTTAAAGGGTTCAGGAAGGAAAACAGCATCTGTCCCACAAGCATCAGCCGAGTCTGCATGCCGTGTCCTGTGGGATGGAGGGGCTGTGCAGGCAAAACCTCAGACCCCACGCAGGGCTGGAATGCCTTCGCTCCATTCAGCAGTGGCTCTCAGGGCCAATTAAAGAATGGCCCAGGGAGCACAGAGAATTCTGCCCTGTCCTCCCCAGCTTCAAAAAGACAGTTGTCATGAGAAGGGAATCTGAGGGTAGAGTGGGTATAAAAGACAAGGAAAGAGGGACTTTCCTGGGACACCATCAGGGATGTAGCTGTTTATTAACTGTAGTGAAAGATGAAAGATCCCTGTTGATTGTCTACTTCTTGGGGCTTCCACAAGAGTTAGGATAGTTGCCCCACTTACACTCTCTACAGAATCACACGCTTATTTTTGTTAGCTTTGACTTACCAGAAAACACCTGGACATCTGGAGAGCAGCTTAAAAAGCATCTATCACTCCCACCACTCTTAATGCAGTGCAGCAATACCTTGGGTGACATATTATCAGGCAAGGGACCTTTTGTCTCTAAATAAGATAAAACAAATACTCACAGAATTAAAACATCTACCTACACCCTACTAATAAATTGACAAGCAGCTGCTTTTGTAGCTGGTACCTGAGAGCACCCATGCAATTAATACGCTGTTTAGAGAGAAAATCAAAGCAAAATAAAATCACTGGAAGATCACACCACATAAGCAATTTCCTTTATCATGAGCAAACCTTCTCATGCAGCGAAACCAAAGGAAATGGAAGAATGAGCTAGATAAAAGCACAGGAAAGAAAGCGTCAAAATCCCTCAAAGTATCTCCTGTTTTTGGTGTTGGTTTCTCACTTGTTTTCATGAGTTTCAACATCATTACCGTCATGCCTCACTAAAAAGCAAGGCGGAATACCAGGAACAGTGACTCACACCACTTAACTGGACAGACCATCAGATTTGACTGTAACCATATGGCCATCACACACATCAGGAGCAGAAATGTGTTCACTGGACACCTTACCAACACAGTCCTTTTTATTCCAGTGTAACTTGTAGTTGGAGTGACACAGGCATTCATAGTCTCCCAGCGTGTTCACACACAGCTGTTGGCAACCACCATTGTTGATGCTACATTCATTAATATCTGCAGAGGAAAGGTAAAAATAGTTTTAAAAAGTTACTCCTCCCGAAGTTCTGTACTCTAACTCCACTAGGCAAACACGTACAAAAATACTGCTTAGTAGAGTCTGGAAAAGACTTTAGGAATGCTATCTGGACATCCACCTTGAACTAGTTTGTCTTCCTGGAAATCCCTTGATAAATTTCAAAATAGAACAAATGCTGGTGGTGAGGAGATGCTAACTATGTCCTTAAACGTCATAATTAAACAATATCCAGCCTCAGCATTATGGTAACATGAACTCTGAGAAAAGGAGGTCAAATCAAATCTGTATTGTACTGTGTCTGGTGAATTAATACTTGTAATTTGAAATAAAGACAGAAAACATGGACAGGATTCATACTGATCAATCCTCCAAGGTGCCCTGATATATACAACTACTGTGGAACACTGCTTGACTCTGTGGGCAAACACCACCATTGTGTCACCATTGTCCCTTTTGGCCAATTATCCAATTCTGGGGCCTTGTCCCGCCCAGTAAATGCCAATAAGGAGGAAAAACCACTGGCAACACAACATGCTTCCCTTGGTGCAAACTTGCATGCTGAATGTATACCATTCACTAGTGCTGTACCCCAGGGGTCTATACCGGGGCCAATACAATTTATCCTCTTGATTAAACCTGGATGATGGGACAAGAGTTCACCCTCAGCAAGTTCGCAGATGATACAAAACTGGGAGGAGTGGCTGATACACCAGATGGTTGTGCCACTATTCAGAGGGACCTTGACTGGCTGGAGAAATGGGTCAATAGGAATCTCATGAATTTCAACAATGGGAAATGCAAAATTCTGTGTCTTTGCTGCTCAGATCCACCCCAATGACTGCTTCACTTGTCTCCTGTAGCTTTATGGCAATTACACATAGACCTAGAAAACTGCCATCAAAAAACCTCCCTCCAGTCCCATAAGGTTTGTGCAACTGAGGGTACCTACTTCTACATATCACCTCAATGGTAATAACAAGTTCTTGGCACTGCTCTCTCCAACCATTTGTTCCCCCTCTAGACACTCTCTAACAATTTGTTAGAAAACTCTGTGAAACACATTACAAACCTGATCTGATTTCAGGGAAAAAACATGCTGTTAACAGAACTTACGACAGCAAGGGTAGGAACGACCAGCAGAGGAATAATGGAGAAGGAAGGGGACACCTTACACTAGTATTTCTGCCCAAGATACTATAAAATCAGCCCAAATCTTTGGTTTTCATTGACCTTTTGTTAGGATGCCTCATGTAATGGCAATCTGTTATCTGTGGTATTTATTGACTTCTTCAACAGAGGTCAGAAGGTGTATACTCAGTATCCCTACCAGCTTTGATACAGTCTGTGATTGTCAGCCAATGAAGGACTTATTACAGTATAAGGATTAACATCTTTTGCACAGGAATATGATAAGAAAAGGCCAATTACTAGCCAACTGCAAAATTACAGTTCCTTTCCCTCTCTGCTTTGAAAGAAATTGAATTAATGCAGAAGAATTAATGAGAACAGACCTCTTTTTGCAAGTAGAGCAAATGAACAGTGTTATTCTTCATCCAGTCAAGTTCCCCTGTTCATCAGGATACAACACAGTGATGTTGTAGCCCTGCAATCTCCTCTGCAGACCTTCTATAGAGGCAGAAGGTAGAACAGAACAAGCATAGAGATCTCTGAATTGTTCCACTCAGTAAGGTCTTGTGGAGTCAAAAAGGTCTTGCCAAGAGCTTATATAAACCAAATTTAATTCTATTTAGTGTCCCAGTTATTGTAATGTTTGCACACTTGTAATGTTATTCACGTTTGACACACGTCAAGTTTCTGCCAACATCTTCCTCTTTCCTTGAAATGTTCTTGTAGGAAAGATGCAAAAGATTTAAGAGCATTAACCTTGGCCAGTGTAAATCAGTGGTACTACATCAGCTGAACTCCAACCAGCATCACGTGAGGATCTGACATATGCACAAAGGCAACCTGCAGAACCATAATTTTGGAAGTCATTCAGAGCTTCCTGCTCCTTAAGTCCTATTCCACTGACTTTCCATTAAAGTCAATGACACTTGAAAATTGTATCAAACTATGGCTTTCATATCCAAATGCAAACCCCATCAGTTTGTCCTGATAGTTACTGGTGTTTTCTGGATGCATGGTGTGAAGGGAAAACCATTTGAGCAGATACAGAAACAAGAAGGATTAGGTTCTACTTTTGCTGTGTCTCATTATCACAGCGAGGAGTAAAATCTACTCCATAGTACCTGCACACACCTCAGCTGGCGTTTTGCACAGACAATAATTAGACCTGTGGCAGCATCTCCCTATCGGCATGGCCTGCAGTGCCCTTCCATAACCCACCTCCACAGTGTGTGAAGCCGTAGAGAGCGTATCCTTTGTTGCAAGTGCACTCAAAGGTGCCGGGGTGATTGATGCACGTGTGGTCGCACGCCCGTTCGAAGGAGCACTCGTCAATGTCTGCAAGGTTTAAAGGGATGCATCAGTGTCCTTCAGGCTGACAAGGGAGCCCTGAGGAGCTAACAAAGTTGGATGCAGGGATGTGCAGATTTATGTAAACTAAGCAAATTCTTTTAAAGCAAATAATGTAACATAATGAAATGACAACTTTTAAAAGAGCACTCAGTGGGCCAAACAAGCTTTTTCTTGGCAAACACAAAAAATGCTGTTACACTTTTTAAATTATGTTTAAAACAAATTATTTCTCTTCTATGGGAGAAGAAAACTGCTGACAAAACTCTTATTTCATTAAGAAAAGTCTACATAGAAAAGAAGTTTATAAAATAAAGTATTGCCTTTGTTTTTTCTCCCTAAAGCGAAGGCCACATTTTTAACTATATATGAACATAGAGTGTTTGACTTGAGCCTGCTGCAAATCATGTTCTTCAAGAATGAGCATTTATTATACCATCAAAAGTACCTACAATTTCTCTGATAATATATTACATGTGCTGTGTAGGAATGCTGCAAAATACAAAAACTTTCACATCAACTTCACTGACACATCTCATCAACCTTGTTTCTTGAGCTTTGGCATGCTTCAAGATATCACTTCTGAAACTTCCTTTCTAGGGAAAGTTACAGAAGTGGCAGGGACAAAAGGGACATGCAAATCTTTACAATAAATTCATAAACAAATACCATTAAAAAAAAACCCAAAACATAAAATATCTTGAAAACCTGATGTTTATGTAGTAAATTTGGTCCATATAAATACACCAAAAAACCCAGGTGAAAATTATTCTCTTATGGTCAGTTCAGCTTTCTGAAACTCATCATTAATGTCAGCTACTTGTCTAGAAAATGGCATCATTCACCATTTGGCTGACTGACATTGCATTGTTCCACAACCCCAGACCATTTTGATCTTTACATTTTTATGCATTTAAGCAGCTTATACAGGATGGCTAACTCTCTATATCCTATACAGTGAAAAAACATGCTTTCTAAATGTCACAAGAGAAATCCATGTTATCCTCAGAATGAAATGTTCTATGATATTCTAGAGAATAGTGATTCCTGTCTGTCTCCAGCTCTATAATTTCATAGATCCCATTTTATCTTTTTCCTTTAACAATGAACTCATGGCAACTAAACATTCTATTAAGAAAAAATAATTTCACTGCAATGGTGAATCAGTCAGTGAGATGGACAAGGAGACATTATTTCATTTTCCCTGTAAAGTATTTCAAGATCATTAAGGCAGGGGGAAGTACTAACTCATAGAGAGCTTCTTAATATGATGCTGTCTCTCTCACTTCCTGATAATAGCTCACAGTGCCATGAAACATATCTCCTACAATAGTATCAAGCCAACTGTATTAACTCAACAGCTGTTTCAGTAGAAAAAAAAAACCAAAACTGAGGAATGGAAATTATGCTGGAGTCCATTATCACCTCATCATTGTAGTAGATGTCCAAGCCATGCTGATTTGTCCTACTTTTGTTCTACTATTGTCTGTCCAATGCACATACCTTGACAAGACTTCTCATCTGTTAATAATTTAAATCCTTTTCTGCAGCTGCAATCAAAACTGCCAACAGTGTTTTTACAGAAATGATCACAACCTCCATTATTAGACTGGCATTCATCAATATCTGTAACAAAAAAAGCACTTCAGCAAATAAACATAGTGCACTCAACATACTTCCACTGCCAGAGCAAGGAAACAGTCCAATAGGTTAGAGGAGCCCAGAAACAAAATCTAATGAAACTACCACAAAAGGGAGATCAGATCCAGCTCTTAAGAATGATCTGGCCCATTCAGCCCCAGGACAGTGTTATTTGTTCTCATTTAACATATTGCTGTCAGTTGCATTTGGGTACACGTATTCATAAAAGACCATTTCCCGCAGTTCTGTTTGGAAACACTTTGACTCCAACGCTCTCTAAAAGGTTTTAGCATTTAAAACATTCTCTCCATTTCCTCTTCGTAAGCCCTGCAGAAATCTCAGAGAGACTTCCTGAGCTTCCCTGTCCTTTTCATGCCAATATTAGAATGAGGCCTTTATCTAATATTAATTGAGTCAGGCATGGAGATTTCATCATTTTTGCTTAGAAGAACAGTCTTAACATCTAATTACTGGAACACTTATTTGAATATACAACCTAACTACCCCTTTGCTCCTTGCCAGTACTCTCATTAGAGCTGCTTGGACCAGTATATATTTATAAAACACATCCTTGTTTACACACTGATATTTCCTTACAAACTGCTCTAATACCCAGTTGACTGGGGGTAAAATATCAGACTATTGCACTGTATACCTGTAAGCACCTACAGGCCCACCCCTCCCAGAAATGACCTCTACCTTAGCACAGACCTGCATTATCTCTACCAAACACCACGGGTAAAAAATGAAGCCACCTTGGCACGAGAGGTGGAAGTGGTGAGGGGGAGGGCAGAGTAGAAGAGATTCTCTGCACATGATACACCTGGTGTGATGGAACCCACACCTCTATCCCAGCTGCAGTCCTTTCTTTGGTCAGATTACACATACTGGTTTTCCTCTGGACACTGGACTACCTTTGTTTGGAGATTAATACCTTACAGCAAGGTGTTGGTATGGCATGCCCACGATCACGTAACTCACCTTTACACGTCTTGCCATCAAACTGGAGGGTGAATCCCACAGGACAGCTGCAGTGAACTCCGGTGGATGTATCCTTACACGTACGATCACAGCCACCATTGTTTACTGCACACGTTTCTGGCCAACAAGATAAAGCTGAGTTTTGCTCAGGGATATTATAATGGCAGCAGGAAACATCATGTGACACAAGGCACAGTTCCAAGCACACTGCTATTCAAACATACTCAGTCCAATATACATGAACAACTACTAAACACATGTGTTAGCAAAATCCCTGCCCGAGCCATCTCCACGTTTTTTGCAGAGACTCTACAACCTAAGATACTGTCCTCTGGGTATTCTTGTCCTTAAACACAAATCCCCACTCCTTGATGGTCTGTTACTGTCAGTCTGCCTCCTTATGCCCACCCTCAGTCCTGTCTGATCCTCTGACACTTCCCACCAGTGCTCAGACACTTGGTTACACTTGGCACTACTAAACCAGTTTCCTTAAATCCCTCCCAACACCTTCCCATCCCACCTGTGCTCCCAGTCATGGTGGATTACACTCACACCGAGGCTTTCTTCAGGCTGGTAACTCAAGTGCCATTTTGCCATTTCAACCACAGTTTGTCCTCTAACTTCCCCTATGTCTAAATCTCACCAAACCATTCCAATGAACACGCCTAAAACACCTAGGAATAACTCACTCTTTGGCATCCATCCTCTTGTAGTCAAACAACCTTTTCACTGGCTGGACAAATGCAATTTTATATAGCATATATTGATTGAGAGAGCTGCAAAGAACAGCATTTATGTCTGCTTTTTGAAATTCTCTGTATCCTAGTTTCCTGCGGCATCAAGCATATGCTACTTATTCTCAGGTTTTGATAACTTTACTGGTTTATTCCCTCACGGTCTCTCATCTCATATTCAGTACTGGCAGGCTGTCTCCAACCTCCAAGGGAAGACAGAGTGCATCTTCTTTCTTCTCTCCACAGAATTTTATTTTTATTTTTCTTTTTTTTATAGAAGGCCTATTTATTTAGATGCCTGAACATGTATTCAGGTGCTCAGAGCTAGCCCTACACTTTTGGTATTTTCTTCCTCAGCCTTCATGCTCCATGCCACTTGTGTAGTAAATGCCAGTAAGCAGAGGACACCACCCTGACTGCATGAAGAAAGGGCTTGTGGTGGACATCCATTGACCCAGCTGCCCTGAGACCACAGTGACTGTTTCTCACGCCAGCGCCTTCCCTGCAGTGACAAGCCCCTAGAGACTGGCATTCTGGGCCAGATGGGAACACCTCTAGGAATAATAAGATGGCCTTGAACCCTAACATGTCCTTGTAAGCTCAATCCACCACAGGGCCCAATTCTTTTCCATGCAGAAGGATACTTTCAGTTGAAGAGGAGGAGATAAAATGCTGCTTTCTCCACAGTCTAGGTGAATAAAAGGCTAAAACTGTAGCACAGAAGGGACTGCACTACATTCCCATGGTGAATTAGAAACATGGAACTATACACTATTTTAAGGGTAGGTACCTGATACTCCCACTGACCATCACAAACAACAAATGTAGGGTTTTTTACACATTATGGAATAACATTTTTTCCTTAGGAGGGAGTGAAGCATCAAAGCCAGAAATCAGCCCAGAGCTGATGGTTACAGCAACAACAAAAAACCCAAACCAAACCAACACACACCAATTCTTCGATCCAAAAGACTTCAATGAACAACAAAATTATTTTGGATCAGCACTTTTACCCATAAGCAACCGTCGCTTCACCCTCTTGTCCACATCAGCTGCTGCCGTGGTGTTCCCCTCAGAAACTTCAACAGCAGCCTCTTCCCTCTCTGGAAGGAACACGAAAAAAGCCAGTGAGTAAAGGTGCCCTAACCAGAAAAGTCATATGACTTTTGATATGTACACACATGCAAACAGCTGCATCACACAATGAATCATCAGACAGAAATAAATTATTTCTAAAAAGAAATAACAAAAATCATGAAGATCCTTCAGTCAAAACCATGAGAATGCTTTGCTTCTGTGACTTCCTTACAAGTCATGTTTGCTTCAATATTCTTAGCAAAACAAAAGATGTGCTACAGATGTAATAAACAGCAACAAGATGAAAGAACTAATCAAACTGTCATGAACTATTCTGTTAAGAGCAGACTGTCATCATCTATCATGGACAAATATAAGCACCAGCCAGTTATTTGATTTCAATCAAGAGACAGCTCCAGAGGCTGGAAGAGTTTATAAATCTTAAGTACTTTCCTGGATAACTGCATTGCAAAAATTATATGTTAATTGATTTCAGAGTTGTGGTTTCAACAGATGTGCTCCCTGGTTACACTCTGGCTCATGCTATACAAGAAACCAGACCTAAAATATCCTAGAAGGAAGGCAGTCTTCTTTGGTTATTGATAGGCCTTGTGCTTCAGAGTAGTATTAGGTAGCTACTTATACAGGAAAGCATAAGTTGGCTGGACCCAGTGCTAGCAGGTTTCTTAATTTTGAATTCCTTGACATTTTCTATGTGTATTATTATGAGGAGCACTAATCATGAACACACAGCAACACAACACCACCCTAGACCTGCTGATTGACATAAAACTACTTCCCTCCACCAGATACTGACCCAGGCAGGTTTTTCCATCCATGTGCATGATGTACTTGGGATGACATCCACAAACTGGCCCATTATCAGCATCATCACACGTATGTTGACAGCCCCCATTTCCATGATTACATGTTACTAGGAAGAAAATATACGTCACATCTCACAAGTACTTCCAAGCATCTTTGAAAGACTGAAATTCTGTCACCATTTGACCATCCCATACACCTTCCTAACATGCCCTTTTCCCAAGGAACTCTGCAATACTGGAACACACTCTTGTGGAGCTGAACTTGCTGTCATTATGACTGATGGCACAACTCCCCAGCTACAGACACTGCAGCAATTCATAGGCTGGTGTGATAGTGACCACAAAAGGCACTGATTCTAATTTAATTCAAATGAGCACAGTTTAGGTGTCTCATCCCACTTCAGCTGTAACATACCAAATCCCACATCACTGCAAACAGAACACTATTTGTTCACTTTGGGAAACCAATAAGCATATGCAGAATGTTGCATACAAATGCAGCTCCTCTGATTCTTGGACAGCTCAAATCCTGGTCGGCATTCACAGGCAACTCCTCCTTTGGGTGTTTCTCTGCAGATGTGGGCACAGCCATGATCTTTGTTCATGCAGCTCATGCCTTCTGTAAAACAGGACAAGAGCAAGAGCATGAGCATCCTCAGCATCTCTCTGTGCAGGAAACAAAGTCAGTTCAGTACACACACAGACTGCAGCCTGCTACTTCTGTGAAGACTTTACAGTGTCAGGACGAGAAACTTCAGCTTACAGACAGGAAAGGAGGGAAGTCATCCTACAAAGTCAACAGTACCAAGGTTTCTCCTTCTGTGATCTTTTCTGTGCCCATGTTCCTTCACTGCAAGGCCAAAAAGCAACATCCCTAGATCTGCACAGCCCCTGCATTCTCATCCACTGCTCTCACTTTATACCAGTGACCATAGAACCTCATCATTTCTTTTATAAAAGTTCCAGTGTGGCTGATACCTGGCAAGATCCAAGTCTAAAGTGAAGTTCTCATTTCTCTCCTTAATGAGCAGCCACCAGACATGGGAATGTTTAGCTGACAGTCACAAGAGGCATCCCAATTTCAATTACTGGCCTACAAAGCAGATTCCTAAGATCCTAACCCACCTCAGCAATAATGAGGGAGGGACCAGACAGACATGCAGATTGTACATACGCTGTATGTCAATTCTCTTTTTTGTTAACCATTTTGTTTCTTTTTTTTCCTGATTTTGATAAATACCACTTGAAATAAACCCACTGGGGATTATCACAGTGTTCTGTATTTCTACATACCTTCCCAGCTCAACAGAATTTAGTGCCAGTGCCTGCTTTAACCCAATGAAAAAACAGTATTACACTAGTGATTGTACTCCTTTTGCTGCACCTCCTAAAAACATCCTGTCATTTTTATCTCTGACACTTGCAAGCTGCTCATGCAGAGCACTCAATGACTGCCAGAGTGTCTTATCTGGAGTTTGCAAAAAGACAAAGTCAATGAAACAGGTAGAAATAGTTCCTAAAAGTATTGCAAAAACTTCCTTCACCTTGCCCCATGGTTCAGTGAAATCAGTGCTTTTACCATTTGCAAGATGGTGAAACAATCTGTGCACATACAATGTATAGAGCAGCTGGCTGAGTTATCACATGGGATTATTAGACCAAATGAAACAAATAGTTTTTCTCTCAACAGTATACCACGGATTTTTGATTAAGTCCTCCATAGTGCTATAAAACTGGGAGAGAAGACAATTGAATTCTCCTCCTCAGGTATACAGAGAACACACCTTTGCCATAAAATTCTCTGCCTTGGTGCATTTGTCTTTAATAAGACAAGTTACACCAAAATGCCCTTTCTTCTCAGTGACAACATTTCCTTTGAGAGGACTAAGTGGAACACGCTTTGGCTGCAAGGGCTTATCCCACATCACCTCAGTGAACTTCTGCTGAGCTGAGCAGATGCACAATGAGAGGCAGAATGAAAAGGGTGACCACGTAGCTGAAACAGGAGGGTGTGAACAATTCCATACCCTATATCTTTTTTAAACTTACACAGCCCTTTTTGCAGCCTTATTACTAAAAGAAACAAACCCACTGCATTGTCAAGCAGAGGTCAGCTCGTCACCATTATTCCACTACACTTCAATTAGGTCCTTGCCCTGCACTGCTGCTCTCACCATTTAAGCACCAGCTACAGTATCCTTTCTCTATTAAGACAGCTTTAAGCAACAAAAGAATGGACATTGCAGAGCCCAGATTATTCTGCTCTACTGGCTTTTTGATTCCTTTCCCACAGTGAGGACTCTCTAGAAGTCCAACAAGACAATGAGACTTCAAATCCTGCAGCACACAGGCACAGCCCAAGGAGCCCACATGAAAGCTGCAATCCATTATTGTGTCAGTCAAGGAACAGACAACTTATGAGGCCACAAATTAGCCTCACTAATGCCAGTGTTTTGGGGAAAGTTCTGGTCTTAAGCAAGCAATATGATTTGGTCTGTTAGCTCAGAAGCATTAGAGAGCATTAAGAGAATTAGCAGCTTAGTTTCTATTAACAAAGTTATTCTTTTGTCTCTATTGAGCTACCAAAAGGGAAACAGTTCAAGCAGGTACTTTGGTAAAGTTCACTGACACCAGACAAATAGTTTAAATGCTCCATTTGGGATGGCTCCATTCTGAGTGAATAGAATTCAATCAGGTCTCCACAGCAAACTAAAACTGCACTTTCCAAACCAGGATGCACTTTGTTATTAAAGTACCCATTGTGTACCATGGTACTTGACCAAATCTACCAAAAACCAGCTGACCCAAAAGGCAGTGTTTCGTAATAGATACCTACATCCACACATTCTTGCATTTACTGTGAAGCTGCTGCTTGTTTCCAAAGGTGGTGGAAGATTTCTCCCAGCCCCCTTTTATAAGGCTGTACTAAAGAGATGTCTGTAGTACCATAAATGCTGTGTGATTCCAAACTCCTTCATGGACACCATGTCTCCCAGGTCACATTGTTCCTGAGCTGTTGCAAAGGCAGACTATGATCCAGAAGCAAAATTTTGGTCAAATCCCACCACATACTTCCCAGACACAATTTCTCTTGCATGAGACGCTGACCTACTGACACTGTCTTGGGATGGATGACTCTCAATTGCCACACTCAGCCAAAAGAGCCAAATCCAGTGCCTGCCTGGCTGAGCAGATCCCAAGCTGAATGAGTCCTTTCTGATGATTGGGCCACTTTGAAGTTACCCAGCAAACTATCTGAGCATTCCCATCCCTGGCAAAATGCAGGCAATAAAGGCCAGCACAGTATTTCCCTATCAGGTCATGCTACATTAATCTCTTACATGTAAGGTCTGCATTTAAATCTTCCTTCTTTTTTGCACAGATGACATGGGGACAACATTCCTAGCCTGCTAAGAGCATTAAGGCTCCATTTAGGGCACACTCAGACAGGCACTCAATAAGACAGTGGGAGAAGATGCAATTGTACAGTTACCAGAGATCCTCAGAGACACCCTCTAAAAGCCAAATGTTGAGGAGCATTGGCACAGCCAGCAGAACAGGACACCCCAGGAGTGCTGTAGTCTTTTCTCACGCTTTCTACACCCTTGTGTGGAGGCAACTTTTCACAAAAAGCTTTCTAGTTATCATTGCTGTCCACATCCAGAAGGACTCCAAGAGCAGCAGGTGAGATGGTGCCCTGTGTTTTAGCTTCCAGCCCACACAGTGATTCCAAACGTGGCAGATTTCACCTCGCAGATCCCGTTTACTCCCATTGATGCAACCCAACAAGCAGATAGCTATGACTGTGAAATACCACAAGGGAGAGCAGCAAGATTTGCCATCCAAATGCAACAGCAACCATAAGATGTACTACATATTTACCCATGAGTCTCTTTTCCTTCAAATTTTTGTATTCTCTAATATGAAACAAGTTAAACTCAGAAATAAGATACATATGCATGGATGTCCTGCCAGCTACTTTAACAGCTTCCCAAGGCTGAGAATTTCATTCTCCCACATGTGGATGAAGAAGGGCTCATTCAGAGTGACAGCCAAGATAAAAAAAATAGGACTGTGCACAACTCCCAGTTCCCTTTCAGTTCCTGTGGTTTAGGCAGAACCATCAAGAGCACCCCAGTGCTTCAGACCAACACAGTCACAACAGAAGAAAAAAGAAATCAACTTTAATTATCAAACTCTCCTCTAATAGCTACCTGATTATGAGTCCCATGTCACAGTATGTGACAAGACAACCCAAGGAGAGTTATAGATAGATTTTGAAGTGCAAATGATTCTCAGGCTCCCCTGCCACAGTGCTCCTCAGAAGGAATACAACAGCCTCAAGATTCTCTCTTTTTCTTACCTCAACTCCAGTTCACTCTTTTACTAAGAAGAGAAAAAGCATTTCAGGCAAAAACGGTATATTTTTTCCTACAACAGGTTTTGATAAAAATATATTTTATTTGTAGCTTTTAGGGGAAAAAATGCATCTTTTTTCCCCCCTTCATTTTTCTTTTCAAAGAAAAAACCCTACATGTAGTGGAAATTTGGTACTGCACAAAAAAAAAGTACTTTTCTGCAAAAAAAGTTAAGAGAAATTAACTGCATCTTCAAAACCAAGAGAACAGAAGTTGAATTCCAGAGGTACAATTTAAGGAACAAATACTAATGACAGGGAATGTTGCTGTTAGAGGAGAGTAGAAGGTGCTCAAGTAGCAGCAAGTATGAATAAAGAGTTGGAAGCCTTTCCTCCCTTGGCATCAGACAAGACAAGGAATTCAAGCAACCAATTTCCATCCTTAGGCACCTCATCCATCATGCATGCACACAAACACGCACTGCTGCTCGCAAGACAGCAGGAAGGGCAATGCCTTGTCCCAGCACTGCAGCCTTGCTGCTCATCCCTCTCCTGGCTCAGCCCCTGCAGTGGCAGACTGAGCAATGGCCTGAGAAGCCATCACATCTCACTCGACCCCCGAGACCAAGCCCAGCACCAGAGGAGCTGAGAATATGAATTTTTATGTCAAACAAAAGATCAATTCACTCCGTCAGATGGCAGCCACCTCAGAACACTCGTCTGTGGATGACCATATCTGTAAATGTTGATCTCTTCACTATGGGGATTTTTAAAGAGATTTGTTTATTCATGCTCAGATTCCTCTTATAGTCATGCCAATGATAAGCCATAGATTAAAGAAAGCTTTGCAGCTTTAAATGCTTCTTACTAAGATTTTCACCATACAGTTCAATGGACAACTCCCTGATCTGAGCAACCACTTTAAAGTATTCCCTAAGGGCATCCAAAATAATTTTGTTCAATCTGATGCCTGATTAGATATCCAAGACTCTCTGATCTCTCAAAGGTCGCTTCATAAAGGTTTCACTCAAAACAAAGAACATGATTTGAATACCTTTGGGGCTGACGAACAATAAATCTCTCAGCTGAAACCTAAACACTGCACAGGGAATCTAAAAGGTACCTGAAGGTAATGCAGGTATTGCCCTGTAACTAAGGCCAATGAAAATGGTCGGGACTCGATGTCCTTCCATTTGCTGTCATTCCTTGGATCGGGACACAGCTCAGCTGCACAACAGAGCATCCCAGAGCACTGGGAGTACAGCCTTTAACAAGCACAACACTGCAGACACACAGAGCAGATTAAAGAGGCAGAAGGGATGTAGAGTCTTCAAAGCCACTTAGAAGATTCTGACACACAGTTGCTTTTAAAAGCAGTGAAGACTTCAAGACACTTCACAGCTTTGAAAACCTCAACCTGAAAACACTTCAGAAGATGGTTTAGAGATTTTGCAGACAGTTTCTGTCAGAAACCCATGCCTGGAGGGCAGGAGCAGGTACCTTCTGAGCGGTGGATGCAGGTATGCTGGTTATCACTCAGGAAGAACCCTTCCTTACAGCGACACTCGTAGCTCCCCACAGTGTTGACACAAACATGCTGGCAGCCACCGTTGTTGAACATGCACTCATCTGTATCTGAGAGAGAGAGAAAAAGAGAGAGATCAGCTTTGTAGTGACACCAACTACGCTCAGTGTGCACACAGACAGACATTTGACTCCACGTGTAGCCACCCAGGCAGCTGAGACACCCCAGGCCACCCTCTTGTTGTGCTATCACCCTTGGGAAAGTACATTCTTGCCGCTGCTCTTCCCCTGTTTGCAGTTTGCCCAGGGCTCCCAAGACATGCTGGCCAGCTAAGCAGGGCTGCTGGTTACAGCTAAGGCAGAGCAGCCCCAGTGGAGCCAGGAACAGACTCCCCACACCTACAGGAACACTCTGCCCTCGGTGCAGCTGGATGGCACCACCACCCCACAGCCTCACACAGTCACATCCAAGCTGAGCCACCAAATGCAGATCTGCCTTGCCCAGTGGGACGCAACTTCGGCTCCAAACCCTTCCAAGTTATAAAAGGTGGTTTCCCAGAAAGCCCCCATTCTGAAGCAAAGGTAGTACAAGAACAACACAAATCTCAAATTGAGTTTAAAACTATCCCCTGCTCCTTACTTTCACCCTAGCTAGAACTCACACACCACATCTGTTCATCAGAACATTGTAAGCTCAGTTTGATTTATCATCCTTCTCCCTCCAGTCTAGGTCATCATCACTTATCATCAAGGCTGCTGCTGTGTTGCCTCACTGCAGTCAAGGACATGAGCAGGAGTTCTGGAAACAGCTTTAAAGTTGATTTTGCAATATTCAGAGCTTCAACCACACCAGAGAACACAGAAGGGCTCTGCTTGCAAGGCAATCGAGAACCAAAAAGTAGGAAAACTTCAGCTAAGCCTCTGAACAACAGGATGCTCATCCCAATCTCCAATTCTTTGGAATTTTATCCCTTAATAAGCACAGGGGGGGGGTTGCAACCGCTACCAGCAACTAATTTTCCCACCCTAATTTTCAGAAATGTCAATTTTGACAGGAAGTAAAAATGCTCAGTCCCTTAAAAACAGTCCTAAACATTGCTGAGGCAAAACACTGGTCTCATTTGCAAATTCATATGAAACATCATGTTAGCTCCCTGTTCTGTTCATTGTTCCTGGCTAACAGTACAATGTTTTTAATTTAACATTGTAGCATTTCTGGCAGAAAACAGCTGTCTTTTAAAAAGAGGCTTTTAGTAAGAAGCATAATATAGTATTACAACAGATTTAATGTCTACTGAAGGCAATGAGTAAGCCAATTGGATGCAAAAGAATGTGACCTGCTGCAGAAATAGAGCGGCTGACATATCTCCATCACAAAGAAGCTGAGTATTTTAGAGTTCTCCAGTGATGTGAATGTGCAAACAATTGTGAATAAACAGCCACCACGAGTCTTTAGTGCTACAGATTTGAACTCCAGCAGATGTTTCTGTCTTACAGACCTTGGAAAGCTTTCAAAAAAATCATCTCTTTCCAACAAGTAATTGTCTATTTGGCTTAAACCCAGGCACACAGCCGAGATCTTCAAAAATAAGGGTGAGAGAAGGGCAACCCTGGCGTGAACAAAGTAAATAAACAGATTAAGAGAAGATGTGATCCAATTTGCTGCATGCCAAAATATTTATTTAACGTTTACATCACATCACGAAACTGGCATGTCAGTGGTAAAAACTTCATTGTATGAGAGTGACATTTTATTTTAGAAGTCTGCCATGCCATGCTGAGCAGCTTCCCAGGAACACAGCAGGTGGCAAATTTTGGTCTAAGTTATGCCTAGGTCGCAGTGATCACAAACAACTCAGCTGAAGTGTGTCCTAGAGTGGCCGCTGGGTACAAAATAATATACAGATACCTTTTGGTGCCATTGCAAGAGGAATGGGTTCATCCACATCCAGCCCTTCATGGTAACCTCAACTGAACTCCTCTTTGTGTTTACAGAAATGCTAAAATAAGATGCATTTCCTACAGTTTTCGAATTATCAGCAGATATTTTACTTCCCTCTATATTTAACTTATTTAAATATTTGGAATGCAATGACTTCATGCTCTCCTCTGCTTACACTGTAAGAAGGCTGATTGGTGGGCACACAACAGGCTCCCAGAAGGTAAAACCCAACACAATCCCACTGAACACTCCAGAGGTTTTCTGATTTGTCCCAGCAGAAGATACAGCCTAGGGATGGTCTGATCCTCCACCTGATATGCCATATACTAGTGGGAAATACCCCAGCCAAGAGAACTACAATATTAAAATTATGCTGAGAGAGCAAGTTTCCCTCTGACTGACGTGGGCATTGAAACACGTTCAGGCACATCCACATCGAGTGCAGCAGCAGGAAAAAACTGAGCCACCTCTGAAAACATCAGTGGGACAGGTAGCACAGGGTGGAGCCACACAGGGTACCCAGCCTGTGTCCTGGAAGCCAGGGCAGCTCCATCAACAAGAGGCTCTGTCCCAGGGAAGCAATAGCAGCAGCAGCACACCACACTGCCAGCAGGCTGGCAGCAATCACCTCTCAGTGCTTTCTGTGCACTGCTGCACCCTGTGCTGGAGGATGCAAACCACAGCAAAGACACAAGGTCTTGTAACCCATTTTTAAAGATTTTCACCTGGTGGCACACACACAAAAAAAAAGAAACTCTTGAGGTCTTAAACAAAGAAAAGAAAAAGATGGTCAGAGAGAGTGTGTGCATGCCGGGTCAAGAGAGTGTTGCCAGGATTGAAAACACTTCCAGAGTTGTGCACTTCACACTAACCACCAAGGGAAACTCCAGGCATTTGGCTTAGTCCCTCTGTGTTTCCACAGCCTCCATCATATACACCTACTGCACACTCCAAATCATTTCCTTTCACAAATTACTCAGACACAATGAGAGTGAGAAGCCCCCACGTTATAGATAAATATGAGAAAGAAGATTTCTAAGCCTCGAAAACCAAGCCTTGACAACTGATCCTGAACTAACTGTGGAACTGAGAGGACAACAATAGCACACGTTCTTTTACATAAACTCATTTAGCATAATAATAGATGACACTTCATACACTTAAACCCAACACACTTAACAGAAATGGATCACAGTTATCCTCATTTACAGAGAGGGAAAGAGCCACGCTGAGATGGTACATCAGTACCTGGAAATCCTTTCTCCCATATACAGCATTCTTGTCTAGCTGAACTGCTGGAGCCCAGCAGGTAGCCGTGTGTTTCCCATGAATGCAGTTAAAGGGTTATGTCAGCATCACCACTCACAGTGCTCGTGAACACACTTCTTACCCAGGCAGTTGTGGCCATCGTGAGCCAACATAAAGCCATCGTAGCAAGTACAGCGGTAATTCCCTGGAATGTTGAAACACTCGTGGACACAGCCTCCATTGAAGTCGTTATCACATTCATCAATGTCTAAGGAATAAAGCAAAAGTCAATATGATGGATGTTTGCTTGAGCGTTATAGACAGAGATGCGACTGCTGTCCAAAATCATCATTGTCTTGCAAATAGACTAGATTTAACACATTACTTGCTGAATGTTTCTAAACACTGACAGAATGCCCTGGGATTCCCCTGCAGCTTTTAAGACTGCTGGTTAAACAACAAATTAATTATCAAGCTAAGTGAAACGATTAGGCAAAAATCCATGCAAACTGTCTGCCTCTGATTTTGTAAGCACAAAGTAAATCAGGTGAAGAAACAATGGTTATTTTGATTTACAATCATTCCCCATATTCTGAACCATTATTTTTAATGGCTCTATCTTCTCAGGAATACTCCATGCTGACACAGGCAGAGCATTGTGCTCTGATCACTTTACCTTCACATTTCTTCCCTTCACCAGTGTAACCCACTTTGCACATGCACTTGTACAGCTTCGGGGTGTTTTGACAAATAGCATCTGGGTGGCAGTCGTCCAGCCCCAGGGCACACTCATCCACATCTGTGAAAAGACAGCAGATTCAGAAGGGGTGTCAGCAGGAGGAGAACAGGGCACGTCTCCTATACACATCACTGAGATGACAAGGCAGAGCACCTCTTTGTGCTGCACCACGTGCATGTTGTATTTGTGAGTGAGGACAGAAACAGAATCTGCACTTAGATTTGTACAATGTTCTACCTACATAAAGACGTACTTGTGTGCAATTCAGAGACGCTCGTGTTAAGCTCTTGTACTCATCTATAAATGCACCCAAAGCCATTTATTATGGGCTAGATGCTCCATGAAATTCACATGACAGTTTTACAGAGATTCATTAGAGATTGTTAATCTATCTGATTAAGAAAAAACAGTTATTGAAAGAATTCTTGATCACATCAATGCATCATCTGCAGGAAGCCAAATGATTTTTAAACTAACAGGGGAGTTGATAGATATGTACTTTTAAAGTCACCACCACCATGTAAAAAGACTGACTTACCATTAAACAGATGTATAATTCAAAAATAATGTTTTTAAATACAAGAATAGTATCTGGTGAGCAGCATTGCCAAATCACCTGGCCAGCCATCACAAAGCACAGCATACTGAAGCAAAATATCCAGGTGGAAACTTCAGAGTAGAGCAAATGAAGAGAAAGGGAAACACCAACAGGAAGAAGGCCTGGAGATGAAGAAGTGTAGATAGAAGAAAAGGAAGAAAAGTTACAGGCAGCAGAAGACATCAGCAGAAGTTTTCATACATCAGAAGAGAACAAACACGGAAACAGGAAGATTTCCAGCAACTGGCTAAAAGGAAGAATTGTTGAAGCAACACCCCACACAGGTATAAAAACTGACTCCTAAAAAAAGAAGTAGGACATGAGTATCAGCAGAAGGTGACTACTTCAATAGTCGGCTACTTTTTATAGTGGGGATCACTTTCTAAAGGGGAATTTCAGCCAGCACTTCTCCCATTTACAATTATAGCATTCATCCCTTTTTTTTTTTTCCTTTCCCCCAGTCACAAAATATGTTTGTAGGTGCTGCAGCAGCTGCCAACTGCAGAAAGTGCTCGCTTGGTTTTAACTCCTAATGGGGTTTGGCAGCAGGAAACGAGGCAAAGAGCCAGTGCTAGAGCAGCAGTACTTTCCTGGCTCTCAGGTGCACACAGTAGCTATGGGGTCCCCAGATACTGCCACCAGAAACAAGGAGAAGGTGGGAAACAGCTGGGAAGGGCAGCAGAAGCCACTTCCTCTCAAAGCAGAAAAGTCAAGCCACTAAAAAATATGGGAGCCGGTGAATTGAGGGAGCAAGTTATGCAAGGAGGGGTGCAGGGAATGGCTGAGGAGCCTCCAGCTAGTGGGACTCGGGTAGGTGGGGCAGAAGGAAAGGATGGTCAAGGAAGGATAGCCAGCGGGCAGGAAGAGCATCAGCCGCACTCAGAGGCTGTGGAGTAGCTGTCCCTTCCCAGCCCGAGCACCGGGACACACCTGCCCTGGCAAGAGGGGTCCCAAAACACACAGCAAACAGGGGGCTTCCCCCAGAGCCATGACACAGAGACGCCAACTAGATCTCATGCCAGCGGCGAGACGTGTGCTGCTTTATGTGTGTTCATTAACCCTCTGTGGTCCGCAGCGTGCGGGAAGGAACTGCAGGAAGAAGCCCCAGCACGAACGCATGCAGAGACACGGAAAAGAGAGGGGGGAAAAATCCGCAGGCAGAGCGAGCGAGATTTCCCCTTTGCACTGACAGTGTCCTGAACCGAAGAGAGACCCTCAGAGGAAGGAGCCTGCGAGCAAACACCGCAGCCTTCAACTTGGCAGGAGGCTGCGGGAGGATGGCCGGGCTTGCTCCTCGGGGACCGAGGCACAGGCACCGCACACCCCGCTCCCGGAGCAGAGGGAATCGCAGGGAAAGCGGCGTTCCCTGCAGGCAGCGACCCCTCCGCTTCGGCCGCGGTCCCGCCGGTCCCACNAGCAGGGTGAGGAGCAGCAGCGGCAGCCTCGGCAGCGCCCTCGCCCCCATCGCTGGCGCTGCGGGTGCCGCTGCTGCCGCCGGGCGGAGGAGGCGGCCGAGGGAGGGGACGTGTCTGCGGGCCCGCCTCGCACTGACAGCGGGCGCGGGGCGGCGAGGGCTGGGCGGGACCCCCTGCCCTGCCCTGCCCCGGCCGCGGGGGGCGCACCCCCGGCACGCGAACCGCCCCGTCCATCCATCCATCCATCCATCCCATAGGAAAACTCCCTCCCGAGCCGCACCGCT
>WBMV01003337.1:1140320-1212333 GCA_013396655.1 Campylorhamphus procurvoides
CCCCCCCGCGCCTCTCTCCTTCCCTTCCCTGCCATTCCCTGCCCTTCGCACCGGGGACCGCCTGGGGAGAGCGCTGGGAATGCGGGGGGAGCCCTGTCCGGGGCTGCGGGGGCATCAGCGGGCAGCGATGGGGCAATTCCCGGGTAAAGGCAGGGAGCATTTCCCGGGCAGGGGACACCCACCGGGTAAAGGCAGGGGGCATTTCCCGGGCAGGGATGGGGCAATTACCGGGCAAAGGCAGGGGGCAGTTCCCGGGCAGGGGTCACTCACCGGGCAGGGGCAGGGACAGCACGGCGGGCCCGGCCGGGGCGGGCAGCAGCAGCAGCAGGGTGAGCAGCAGGGTGAGGAGCAGCAGCGGCAGCCTCGGCAGCGCCCTCGCCCCCATCGCTGGCGCTGCGGGTGCCGCTGCTGCCGCCGGGCGGAGGAGGCGGCCGAGGGAGGGGACGTGTCTGCGGGCCCGCCTCGCACTGACAGCGGGCGCGGGGCGGCGAGGGCTGGGCGGGACCCCCTGCCCTGCCCTGCCCCGGCCGCGGGGAGCGCACCCCCGGCACGCGAACCGCCCCGTCCATCCATCCATCCATCCATCCCATAGGAAAACTCCCTCCCGAGCCGCACCGCTGCTCGCACACCTGCGCGGCGCTCCACACAGGTGCCTCCCTCCCGCGGGGACACGAGTGCCGCACACACCCACGGGGGGAACGGATGCCCCGCACACACCCACAGGGGACACGGATAGCAGAGGCAGCCCTGCCTGCCCCAGGGCTCCCCGCTCCGCTGGGCCCCGACGGCGGAGACCAGCCCGTGCAGAGACCGTGTCACA
The DNA here is from genome assembly GCA_013396655.1 of Campylorhamphus procurvoides. NCBI lineage: Eukaryota > Metazoa > Chordata > Aves > Passeriformes > Dendrocolaptidae > Campylorhamphus > Campylorhamphus procurvoides. The sequence continues at coordinate 1,141,141 of WBMV01003337.1, forward strand.
ACGCAAACACACACAGCCCCACTCGTGTTTCTTCAAAAGCACAGCATTGCGGGGTTTTACCACGCAATTACAGCCCACTGCAGCGCGCGAATCGCCGTCCGAAGGCCAGACCAGAGCCCACACCTCCCACCTCCATTTCCAGCCAGGGATTTCTCACAGCTGTCCCTCCTTTGGCAGGTAGAAGTGTCTCATGCATTATTCACCGAAATTACAATTTCCTAAATAATGTCTGACCTTTCAGGGTGCAAGTGAAAGTAGGCAGTATTCTTTTCCAGCACTCCCTCCCATCCCCATTTCACTGCCCTTTCCCTTTTGTTTTCTTCTGTGAGAAATACCGAGCCATTTCTAGTTGCAAGGGTGGTTTATACACATTAGTAAATCTTCAGAATGAAACTTTCCCTCAGTCTTTGTCTTTGTTTCCTTAATGGCAGCTATAAATTACCACTCTCCTTTATCACTGGAGCATCAGGCTTCATTGCTTTTGAAATGATCAAAGTTATTCTCTTTTTAAATCCAATGAGAAACAACCTATTGTGTCTCCTGGATGGTTTCAGTCTTAGTCAATCTCATCTATAAATACATAAAGCTGCTCATTAAACACTCTCCAGCCCCACACCATAACCCCAAGCCTCCCCTTACCAACAGAAAGTAATAAATTAATGAAGGCTTTCTTGACAGTTTCCATGATCTCATGAAAAAACAATCATACAATGGGAAATCGCACACCCGCACATCCCTCAACCGGGGATATCAGTCGAGGTGTCCCTACAAACAACTCGCCCAGATGTACACAGAATTCATTTCCCACCCAGGTACGTGACTTCAAGCCACCTTACAGAAAAGCTGATAACACATTTCAGACACTTCCCAGTCAAGTTTCCTCAATGAACTTGACCAATATTAATTTAACTAACATTTTTCAAAAGATCTGACAAAAGACATAAAATACGAAGACTGTGGCAGAAAAACCAGTAAGAGTCATTGAAGACTCATATACCCAAAATTACTAAAGCTTTCTGAGACACAGTAAAAGCTTTCAAAGCATCCTTCTTACTTCTGTCAACTAAAACATAAAGTGAAACAAATATTTGGGAATGCCTGAGTTAGATCAAAAGACCTCAATGCAACTTGAAAAACAAACAGAACAATATCAAATTTATCTTAGCTAATGAAACCATTCCTTATACATAAATCTCTAAGTGTTTTGTGAAGGAGCCTGGCTATTATTTCACATATAAGACTCGTTTGTTTATGATGAAGAATTGCCATTAAAATCTCTTTCTTAAAGACACAAACCAGACAAGCTCAGACCTCAACTCAGATGTCTTTGTGTAGCCTTTTTAAATATTTCAACTACAGAATTCCAGTGACAGATGACTGCTCTGGGTACTAACATCTTTACTGGGAGAGAGTAGCTAGAAAAAAATTTAAGACTCAACTTCAGCACTAAGTATGAGAAGACAAAACAAACATATCAGGGCAGTTGGACAGGAAGAGACTCCAAGCAGCAGTGATTGGGGATTTTCCCAACAATTTAAATAAAAATCACTAAGTTTCAGGGAGAAAAATAGCTACTGGCAAACAATTGCAAGAATTGTATGCAAAGAGGGTATTTTCATACATTATGCACGAGTATCCTAAACCCAACAGCAGTGCTTTTGCTCATCTAGATACCACAGAGCATGTTAGTATTGAATAAAATCTTCTCAGTGTTGTGTGAGCCAGAACCACTTTCAGTTCTGTCCCACAGTTGTTTTTGGGGGGAGACAGGTCTGGCTGGTTGATATTTGGAGAAAGGCTGCACATCAGGAAGCCTGTCTGCTCTTTCCAACTGCACCAGTGTGTGCCAACACCTTACAGTGTTGCAAAACCTAGGGCCTCTTGCCACTAACACAAACTGTCTGACCTCCTTGGATCATCAGGAGCACAACACTGCTAGGAACACTGACTGCTGCTCTTCCACACAGCTAAGATCCCAATCCCCAAATCCCCTGCCCTCCACTTGGAGTACCACTGGAAGTTGCCTCACACTGAGAGACTGAGACTATGCTGCCACAGAGCAGCTGGATGTAAAACCTGTTCCAGAAACTGTACACCTGAAGCCGAGAGGAATACTTTTGTCTGAAAGCTGTACGCTTCATAATCCTTGCTAGATTTTATTACTTGATTATGAGCAAACCTTGTTTGAAGATATCTAGATTGCCATTTCATTTGCACTTTAGTGAGAAGTAGCTGCTCAGCCCAGCAGACTAACACTGCATCATACTGACCCAAAATTTAACACGACCCAGTGAGCTTAATAAGTGCTTGCAACAGAAGCTGAAAATAGCCAGAATGGTCTGGGGGGAAGATGCCAGAACAAAAAAAGGAATGGGGCAGACAAGTGAGGAAATAACTTTCAAGTATTTAATTATTCCAAAGCTTTTTCACATACATAATGTCTCAGAGCTGTAGCAGCTCCAGATGTATACTGGGTTTTGAACTTTTCTTTGAAATTAATTTAGACTTCCCAACTCTGTATCCAAGGATTTTCCAAGCTACCAGATAGGTTGTTGAATTCTATGTAAAATGACACATCTTCAGTAATCAGCACTCAGTTTTGGAATTTAATGGTGGCTTTCCTTGGAAGTAGGACCTACAAAGGGCTTATCTCAGACACAGAGGAAATTTGGGGTTTCTCTGGTCACAAGGACTCTAAAAAACCTAATCACATAACAGATACTCTTCATCTAATTCTAACAAAAATAGCAAACATCAGATCCACCAGTGACATTTTAGATGCTGTAGGATTTGCTTCTTAAAATGCCACTGGTTCCCATTTATTGCAGAACTGAATACAGTATGTTCTATTAAAGAATGTACATCTTTGGGGGAGGGGAGGGGGAGGAGGGGAAGGAGACATTTCACTACATGAAATAACTTTCAGACGTTTGTAATACTTTGTGAGAACTTTCCAAGTCATCACTACAACAAATGGTAACATTTCTAGACTTCTGCCTGGACAAGTTAGTCAACAATCACTGCCTGTGCACCCAGCAGTTGCACAACACACTTTGCCCACTTTGATTTTTGTTCTTTTCCCTTCGAGGAAGTCTGAACTATTTGAGGCCACATGTGATGAAGTGAATGTGCTTCCAAAGCTGCACTTACCTCACAGCTCCATCCAGGCCGCCCTCATGGCTATCCCTGTAGTGTCCTACAGAGGAATGAGGAGCAGCAGATCTCAAAAGCCCAGGGAACTGAGATGGTCTGTTTCCAAATGGTAGATTTGGCATCTCACACCAGCTCAGCACACCTGGCAGCAGGTGCTGAGTTCAATGACTGCACCCTCCAAATCTGTCCAAGGATCAGGCCACACACACCACCTCAGAGCACAGGTCAGGCTGAGTTCACCCCCTCAGCATCTCCATAGTGAGCCCACAGGACGACACTAGTGCGGAATCACCACCAGCTCAGGAAGACCTGAGTGGTTCCCACAGAGATACTAACACTTATTTTGCTTTGCTTAAAAAAAGCAGACCAGGGTGTGCATGAGAGGTGAAGGAACAGAGATCCCTTCAAATTAATGATCAAACTCCTTCTGTTCTGTGCTTTCCGTGATAAGACATTCAGTGATGACCTCATACAGTTTGGAACTGAGTGAATGGCAGCACATACATGTGTGTACTCACAGGCACCTTCCAAGATGTGCAATAGCCCCTTGCCTTCCTGTTCTCCCCATTCCCTGATTATTGAGTAGGCATCTCTTCCACTGATGGCAGTCTGATCAACAACAGCAGCTTGAGAAGGCTACACTGGTGCTGGGAGGGAGGATGGATTTAGTTGAACATATCAGACATAAAGCTGTAGAAAAAAAGGCCTCCTGTAAAGAAACACTAAAATGTGATACATACATACCTGCAGTTAGGCAAAGAAGAAAAGATTATTAGCCAAATTATAAGAGGCTTTTGAAAATAGCACATTAATGCTATTTTTTCATGTTAGACAAATTTTATTGCAATTCAGCAAATGAGCTACACCTGTAAAACTGCTTTGTATATCCAATTCACATTTAATGTCCAATGGATTGAAATGTCACAGGAAAAAATAAAAAAGGAAAACAGTACCTGGTTTTGTCATTATAATGTAAACTTCAACGCGGCCCTTAAAAAAACCAAGCCAGTGATTTCCCCATGTAGTAAAATATATCATTTTATAAGGTATATTGATGCTTTATCTTAGTTTAACAGCCAACCTCTAGGTATAAAATAAAGAGCTACAAAGATGTGAAGTACGTGTACAATATCTTCAAGTATTTTCAAGTATCCTATAGTATCTTGCACTACGGACAAAGATCATTTGACAATATACAGAAAAAGTTAACTCTGAATAGTTTCACTGCAGAAATCTTAACATATTCATGAATTCAAAACACATAAAAAATATGGATCATCCAGCTAGTAGGTCCCATTTGAACAATTTGAAAAATGCTCTTTGTAATGGAAAAAGTTGTGGAATAGTCTTCTGTTCATGAATATGCTTTCAGCTACAGAATGTTAGACGGTTAAGTTTATGACAGGTAAAGGCTTTTTTTTTGTATAAACTTATCATCATAGTATTTCATTACATTTTATTAATTTGCATTTTCTTTTTTGTATAAAGTATCACTGTATGAACCCTGACAGCATTAATCAAAGAAGCATAAATAATTGATAGGCAATAGCCTATTTTTTCCCCCTCTAATCAGGTATCAGCCTGTAAACATTTGGCCAATGTAGCACTATATATTTACTGCATTATGAACTGCTTATGCTTTTTATCATTGTATTTCTCTCTACAGAATGCATGTGTCCTGTGAAAAAAAAAAATCTTTTCCCATTAACTGTTACCAAAAATCCACACCAAACAGAACAGCATAGCCACATTAACCAGCCCCTACCAAACCTGCCCCCTTATTTTAGAAACTGGGAAAAAAAGTTACAACTGCATTATTCTGAACAAAGGGAGATGGATTTTACAAAGCTCTAGTTAAAAAGGTGCTGACTACACCCTTTGTTCTGATACAGTCACCTGGTTCAGCAGAATGGCACGGAAAGAGCAAATGCTGGATCCTAACCTTATTCTGTGGGACTCATGCTAGGAACATCCATGAAAGAAGTAGGTTGGTTTGTGGCAGGGATTATGGCTGCTACTACAGACTGGACTCTTCTTCACCATGCCAGACAAATCTCTGCCCAAAAACCTAACACAAGCTACCACACAGGTGTATTTAGTATCTCAGCCTTCCTTGGTTGCTTATGGTTTTAACAAAACCAGCTCTTTTTTTTTTTTTCACTGCTGCATTTCAGAACCTTCTACTGGTCCTTCAGTAGGGCAAATCCTTCCAGACTTGGAAGTCCATAGCAAAAAGTGCTTTGAATCCTAACAGGATTAAGCATAGACCCCCTGTGAGAGAAGGAGGAGGGGTCTATAGCAAGGTGGCTTTTCCTGTGAAAATAACTGAGGAGCTGGGAGGATGATCTCTGTGACTTCCTTTTGCACCTGGACTGCCAGCACACAGGGTGTTGCCACTGATGGACAGCGCCATCCTCATGAGCCAGCCAAGGGACCCACTGCTTGGGAATCACCAAACCCTGACCTCTGTTCATCCCAGGCATAGCCAACTGTCAAACTGAGGCCAGTGGTATTGTGTCACACCAGAGGAACTTGTGTAAGGAGGAAAAATAAGGAACCTTAATTCAGGGTAATTACCTCATGCAAGATAAAATTAATTTATACTTAATACTCTAGGATAAAAGGTTTTAACAGAATCAACTGATACAAAAAGATCAAAATATAGAACTCTTCTTTTTTACGTAGACATATTCCCTGTAAAATATACAGGCCTTTGAGATAGCTGAAAGCACTGTAAAGTTATTTTTTTTGTTATTATTAACGCATCCACAAGCAATTTCGTACAAAGGTATAAAGATTATCCCAACATATTAAGTTGAATACATCAAATTCTTAGAATGAAGTACAACTGTTTTATTTTTGGACTTCCAAAGCTGGAGAGAAAAAAAAAAAACCCACACCTGCACACACAAAATACTTCTGTGAAATGCTACTGTAAGCTCCACACTGTGAAAGAATTCACACCCACCCCACGTGAGGAATGGCTTGGACACTGCCCTCACATCTTCCTAATGCTACTGTGAAATCAAAGAAGAATCTTGCTCTGATAAGTAGTGACAAAGGAACTTCTCTGTTTAATAATGAAATAAATAGGACAAAAGTAAAAATAGTCAAAAATTTAATACAGGTGCTATACTCATAAATTATGGAAATAAAACTATCACATGATGTGACTAAGCTGTAGGTAAAGAAAAAGTGCTATAATATTGTATGAGCCAAAAAACTTGGACTCTGCTTCTCAAAAGAGAGACAATACTGAGATAAGTTTATACAGTGGAGACCTCTTAAATACACAGCCCTGAACTTCTGTACAGTAAATTGTGATGCAGATAAATCAGCCTGTTCTTAAGTCACATATTCATTTCAAAGAGATTTTTATCAGAGGATTCAAATGAACAGAGATGCCTCTAGGCATTTGCCAAGTTACAGATCTCCAATAAATTAAGCTTTCAAAATGTTGTGTTTAGTCCACAGTAGAAATGGACTAAAACCTTCTCTGCTAAAAACAATAGCATCCCAAATGAAACAGACTGTGACAACAGGATCTAAGACATATGCATTCAAAAGGGAAAAAAGCGCCTTAATACTCACTGCCTTTCCAGAAAGATTAAGGACTCCTTGCATTTGTTAGTAAGGTATACCGTTATTATTTCAGGAGGGGCATAAACATCTTTATTTAGTCATCTGGCATTTGGGGAACTCATGTCCCTCCCTATTAGAAGTTAAGAGAATTACCAGCAGCAATCATATACCAAACTTCAAAAGGCTGGTTTAAGTGGAAACCTTTTTGTGTTATGAACTATTATTCCAAGTTTTTCATTTAAGTGGGCAACACTGTAAATTCCAAATTGCAACATAATATAGCCAGTTGTATCATAGATTTTTTTTTTAAGACAAACTTACAAAACACAATGATAGGTTAAATAAATAAAAAACATCAGTTAAAAAACAGACTTAATTTCTTCTTCTGTGCAATTACGTACCAATATGAAAAATATTACTTTGATCTCTGGACATTTCATGGTTCAGTCTCCTGGATTTCACTAAAAATAATACTGACAACAAAAATAAAGGGAAAAAAAAATGTGGACAAATCAGTGCTTTGGAGCAATTAAAAAAAAGCACACATCAGATTTGTAGTTCTCCTGCAGCAGAACATGATCCAATACGTTAAAAATCAAACATTGGTAATAATGTTAATATATAAAATATTAGTTTAAAAACTATAGAATGACCTTCTCAGCAGAAATGGAGTGTATACACTGGGGTCTACGACATACAGCATATCTGAAGGCAAGTTCACAGAATGCTGAAAGGCTCACTGCACGTTTTCTATGGCAAGGAAATACTGCAGCTTTAAAATAAGCTGCACAATACTCATCTCTATCTCTTTCACATGAAAGTGTGTAAAAAGCAAATCAGCAAATAAACTCTAAAATAGATTTATACCAAAATCCTCTTTTTTACATTGAGTTTACAGCTTCTATCCATTTGCCTGTACTATTTTTGGAGTTTCCTTCAAGAAAAGTCGAAGTTGCATTTTTGGGCCATGAACAAGTTCACGATACAACGTACTGGCAAGACAGAACTTTTGCATACTAACGAGATCCACTCCTTGGTGCTTTTTTTGTTTTTGTAAAGACAGTTTTTCCTGCAGGACGAGAGGTCAAATGTCGATTCCTTTGACAAGAGATGCCTCCAGAGTGATGTTGAACTCCTGCAAGGTCTGCAGCACTCGAATCAAGGAATTCACCAGTGTATGATCCTTGATCAGTGCTATCTCTTCATACATCTGTGCTGTGATGGGGCAGTCTGCCAGCAGGGCGATCCAGTGATGCAAAAGGTGGTCTCTGACAAGGTTGGCAATTGGGAAATAAAAACAAAGCCAAGTTAATTTTGCATCTGCACAGACATGATTTTTGGTCTTTGCCTTCTAAGCAGACCTACAATCTTTTTCACTTATTTTTGTAAGACAGGGAAGAGGAAATAACTGTCTGTGGGACTTGTTTAAGTAGGGAGCATCCATGACAGACATATTTCTAGGTTTTCTACCCCTCACATCAAGATGGGGTTCCCAAGAGCCCCAGAAGTCCCAAGCAGGCCCAAAGTCAGGAGTCTCTTCCACTGCCTTTGTGTCAAGAGGCTTTTAGATGGTCCTGGCTTCTCTCCTACCCATCTGCTACAGTGAGCGGAAGGAAGGTGGGGCATTCACCCAACCATTAACTGGAAAGGTCTCCCTGATGGATGGTGTTCTGATTCTGTCCTCCAACCTTGCTAGCTGTACCTGAGAGGATGACTATTCACACAAGCCTACTCCTTCCTCTCTTGATCCAGCTTTTTGGGATATGCAGTTATCTGTCTCAGATATGTCACACTTCATATGTCTAAGAACTCAGAGTATGATTCACTTGATCCTTCCCCAGTTACATCAAAGACAGGTACAAGTAGCAGTCAAACTGTCCAACCCAGCAGTTACATGGCTTTATCTTACTCATACGCAGCATCCTTTTCATTTTATTAAAATATCAATAATAACAACAATAATAACGAAGTTTCTTTATACCTGGCTCCGAGACACACCAGCATCTGAAACTTGCCATCCTTCCCAATGTTTCTTGGGGTGTTGTTGATAGCAGTCATAAAGCGACAGAAATTCCTGGCCCTTGTTTGCCAATTCTCTTCTGGGACCATCTCATTCTGCTCAAGGGTTTCATAGTATGTTTGTGCTTTTTCTTAAAAGAATGGTGAGAGATAATGAAGTTTCAACAGTGTGCAGAGGAGACAGTTAAAGCTGAAAGGCCTAGATTCAAAGCTCATCCATGAATATCCTGAACAGTTACATGTGGGCATTGCTTTTATCTGTTTGATTCAGTCCTGTGTTCCCCCAGTATCCTCTAAACAGTTCTGAAGAGGTTCATATAGCTACTGAATTTTGAGTGCTACAGTAAAATGATGATAAAAGGAGAACAGTGATGTCAAAACACAGAAACACTTAAAAATAATTCCTTTTCTAAAAGGTGTTTGTGAACTCAGTTGATTTACACAGCTCTGTGTCAAAGGATCCAGACCACTGTGTGAAAAATGTATGCTCACAAGCCCTTTATTAAAACGTCCAGTATCAACAGCACCAGATCCACGTGCTGTGCTTTATAAGGCAACTCAGCCTCTGAGAAGTGTGATGTATTGCTTTCACTGTGCTCAGTTAAGAACAAGGTTACCATATGTCAATTCATCACCTTATTTGTATAACTTTCTTAATAAGCAAGTTTGTTTTACACTATTACTGCTAGAGGGAAAAAGTCCAGTTACTGCATTAAGTACAGCATCCGCTTTGGCAAAAGACAGGCTTTTTCTCTCAGCAGTATGAGGAGGTAAGAGCTCTTGTGGCAGTTCAGCTGCTGAGATGCTTCCAAGAACTGTGCTGTTCACACCAGCTGAGACACAGCAGCAATGATAAGGAACACAGACAGATGTATTTCAAAGATATAAATAGGTTCTGGTATGTTTTCCTCCCACTTACCTAAAAAATCCCAAATGAAGACGTTTTTGAAGAGTCTGGGTGATTTAAACCCATGCTGAAACACCTGCTCAAGAGCTGAAACAAGTCCACTTTCTCCACACAGCAGCAGTGTCAGACTGCCTCTCTGCCAAGCACACAGAGCACACACACTTAGTACCTCACTTTGGAAGTCTGGGACACAAGTACCTCAGGCATCTACTAAGTTTTTAAATAAACTGAGGCCTAAAGTTACAGTCTGCTGTCAAAGAGTGACCTCAGACAAAAGGGCCCAGTTCTCACAAGTCCTGACAACTCAAAAATGTATTGGCCTCTCTAGGAATGAGGCTCAAGAAAGCAGTGTCAGGGCCTCATCATCATCATCCATTGAAGCCTCAAAAAGGCCAAGATAATGACCACATTTTACCTATAATAATGACCGTAGTACAGAAAATTAAGAAAATATTTTCTTCAAGTAATAAACATCACAGATCCACTGTAGCAGGTGACTCCGACTGTTTGCTTATCAACAAAAATAGTGTTTGATGCTCAGGAAAAAAATTAAATTCTTCTTTAGGACGCAATGGCAAATTGTTTTTCAAAACCAGGGCATGACCACTTGAGATAATTGTATCAATGTGATGATGGACCAGAATTATACTGTATGTATAATGGCTCTGTCATGCTATACTGAACTTAGAAGATGGGTGCAGTAGGAATGGGAGGACCTATTTGTAAAAAATGAGTGACTTACAAGAGCCATCACAGAGAGCCAGCACTGCTCATTCTGGCTCACATTCTGACTGTGATGGTTTGACACAGACATTCTGCTTAGGTTTGTTTCAGGGAAACTCTGCTGTGTCAGCTGATTGCATATGTGATATAGAAGTGTGTCAGTCTTCTACTTCACTTGCCTTGGGGGTGTGGATGTTTGCAGGGGGGTCTTTTTTGTTTCTTTTTTTTTTTGAAGTGGCCTGTGGGTTTTCATGTTTTAAGTAGCAAAGATAACACAAACCAGACATTAAAAACTACTCAGAACTCATTGCAGATGTAAAATATCAGTTAATTTAGAACAAACTAAACAGGAGGCCATACCCTTGACCCTGGTACTGGTAGAATCCATGACAGAACTTGACTAATAACACAACTTCCAATGCCAAAATGTTAACATTTAATGTAACAGAATGCTCCAGTTGGCAGCAAAACAGAGGTATTTGAGGCTGTACTATTTCAGCCATGTAGTCTCAGTATCCCATTTTTGCTCCACTTACTTAAGGAATTTTCATGCAGATGACTGTTCGTTCAGTTTAGTTATTTCTGTTATATATTCTCCTATATTTACTAATAAGAGTTTTACAATAGACTCCTCACCTCTTTCTCTGGCTTGTGGAAATGCTTAACAATACCATTAACAGCTTCACCAATAGCTTCTTGTATCTGACCAGTATTTAACTCTGCAAAACACAAAAAATATATCCAGTCACTCCTTTACAGCTTCAGAAGTTGTACATGTGCATGAGGGATAAGACATAATACAAAACACAGAAGAGGAACACGAACCAGGATAACTTAGGCTGCTAGTGAAACATTGCAGGACTGTGGGTAATGGAAACCCAGTTCTACTTTTATTTACTATTTAGGAGGTAGAAATTAAGATGGTTTGGTTTTATGCTGAAGGTAACACTGTGGTGTCTCAACACAACAACAGGTGGGAAGTGTTTTTTACATATTATGTGAATTTTCAGGTCAGGACCTAAAGCTAAGGTAAGTAATTGTGTTTTGATTAGGAACAGCAAATCTGGGCATCCTGGAAACACTTCCTGGGATAATTTTGTTGTAAACCCAAATATGCTTGGGAGCAAAGTAACCACCTAATTTACCAAGAATAAGACCACTCCAGAAGAGTGATCTCAATAGAAAACAAACAAGCAAATAAAAGCCCATGAAGAGAAAATACTAGCAAGCTTTTCCATCCATGAAGGATGGACAGAGAGAGGGCAGCAAATTTCTACCTTCCTCCATAGCATTCATTTCACAGATGAAGGACAAGAACATGGAAAACACCAGTAGGGCAGTTAAGCACTGAATCAGGAGTATAAACACATATTCCTTCTATCCTTGCAGACTTTCAAAACTCAAGTAGACAGAACAGAGTGCTTAGGACTGTAATCTGGAAGTCAGATGGATTTTGAGGTGAGTTTCACAGGTCCTCTCCAAGCTACATTCTAAAAGAGAAGAGAACCTCCAGCTCTCTTTGCAAGCAGCTGCCCTCAGCTGATGATGCAGAACAGGCCAAGACAAGACACCCCCCACCACTCACTCGGCTTGTTGTTGGGTGATATAGTGACAAATCTCCTGATCATGCTTGGTGACTGCTGCAGAGGAGGGGTTCGGCACTGCCGCTCGTCAGCCTCTGTGTGGGAAGTCAGCAACTCTCCCACCAGGATCCTCTCCAGGCTGCCGTCATCCATTCCTTTGCCAAGCCACCTTCCACAGGGAAACCTAACAGCAGCAAGAAGGTACGTGGATCAACCCAGATTCAACTCCATGCCAGAGACTTTCAACTGCAGTAGCCTAAACGCCAAATCCTACTAGTATAGTTATTAGAAATACTTTGTTCATCTAGCAACAAAGCTTTGGGTTTGGTTTCTGCCAGCACAGGCAGCAAAACAGCTTTTCAGTTCCCAGTTTGTGCTAAATGTTGCACTAGATGATCTGCAAAGCAAACAGGGGCAGATTACACTTCTGTCCCACATACAGCACATGATTTGAGGGCTGCAGAGGAAAAACAGGTAGGAGGTGAAGACTCACTACACCCCATAGACAATGATGAAATAGACCTATGCTTTCATCGAATATGCTACAGGGCAGGCCAGATATAAAAAAAACCCACAACCCAAACATATACTTAAATGTCAAAACACCAATACTTCTGTTGAATTGGGATAATAAATCAGACACTAGAAAGCACACATGCTCATTTACTCATTATCTTTCTCTGAACCAATGTTGATATCAGTTTAATCAGCTTAATCAGAAAACTGAACAGCATCCAAAAACAGAATCTTTCCTCTTCATTTAATTACAAACGATCTGGCATGGAGAACTGAGTGGACTTACCCACCAATTTGTCATCACCATGAGCCTAACAGTTTCTCTAAACAAAGTACAGTGTATCAAACTATGCTGTACCTAACACAAATAAATGTAATTCTCACTGTAAATCCTGTTCTTTTACTTTCACTATGCAAACACAGGTTTCTAACACTCATAAGCCCTTGTGTTCCAGTTTGTGTCCAAAGGTGTCTCTATAACGCGTAAAGCACTCGGTTTTAACATAAAATGCCACCTATATTTGGCAAGCAGCAAGCTCTGATGTGCTATTTCTGCCCTGGGATCAAGGCAGATTATTTTTAAGATGAAAAATAGTCAACTCATCTTCTCCACCAATGGTCTGAGGCTAGATAAGAGCATCTGCAAACTGAAAACCCTGTTTAATTTTCTAAGAACCATGAATTGTTTAATGCCAGAAGCCAAAATATCTTTCTATGCCTTCAGACAGTGGTGACTGTAGACACAGAGTCCCAGGAGATCAGACCTTTCCACTCAAACAAGTTCTACTGTGCCAGCCTCCTGCAGAAATTCTACTTACCCAACACTAAATGTCAGGATGATACTTACTTGTAAGTATGCCCTGTTATTTCATTTCTGACCATAACATATTCCACAAGCCACTTGGCATACAGCCCTGAATTATCATGTCCTATTTGCACTGTGGTCAGTTTTCCCAGGTTCTGGCACTGCAAATTAAACAAAGAGTTTTGTTAGGGTAAACTAAAGAAAGCAGCATGCTGGAGGAGTAAACTGTAAGAGAACGTGCTCTAGACAGAAAATCAGAAATGTGGTCTCCCATTTCTGACTGCTTTGATTGGTTCTGGGCTTTTTAGAGGTAGGCTGCTTACTTGTTTTTGTTCGTTTGCTTTGTTTTATTAAGTACTATTTTGATCAGCAGAGACAACATCAGCTGAACTAGATTTTTCAATTAAATTTTACCCAATGCACATAACAAAAAAAAAGAGCAGAATCACTTCTTTGTTTCCAACAGAAGAGGATATGACACCTCCCACCATCACAGCACAAAATTGTAACATAAAGACAGTCTTGCCCACCCTTGCACTAAGGAATTGTCAGACATTTTGCTCTGCATGTTATTAAATATAGATTAAATTTGCTATGTACAGACACAGGAAGTATCTGTGACTAACCACACAGACTAAAGATACAAAATGTATGGCAAAGTGGTACAGCATGGGGAGAACTGAAAACTGAACAAAGAGAATATCCACATAATTTTCTGTTTATCAAGTAATACAAACCTCAAAAGTCATTTCTAATACATTTCTGGGAATCTGCAGGACTCCTGTCTCACCCAGCTCTCCTGAGATACAGATCCAAGGATTGGCTGTGAACATTGAGCCACCAAGTTTCTTGCTAGGAACAATCAATATATGGTATGGTATCACTGCAAACACAGGAAGAAACAACAAAAGTCAAGAAGGATAGTTATGCAATCTCTTTAGTGAATACAGGGGCAGGTCAAAACAATACTGCACTACCATGAAATGCAAAAAAACCCCATAAGAGCTGCTATTTAATCATGCTAACACTTGCACACTGAGCACTGACTGACAGCGGGGTAGTGTATGCATATACAGCAGTCACTAAGAAGCAGAGCTGACAGCAAAACAGTGTCAAGTTAGAAAAGAAATATGGATGGAATCATGCCTTCCTGTGGGTATCATTTTTCCTTTACCAGCTCAAAACGTGCCATGAAGACAGTTACTTGTCCTCAGCTTAGAGACAAGGCAGTAAAGACAATATTTCTGTACCCAGGACCGCACTGTAGCTCAGCGTGCTGCTCAGTGCTCAGCTCCTGACTGCGTGTTTCTGTGTGTGATGTAGGCACAGTGCACAGCTCCCCCCAGGTCCCACTCAGTTACTGAAGCCTTTGTTTGCAGGCCTTGGTTGGAGCAGCAGTCACTACTGTGGCTGAACAAGTTCACTAAAAATACACTATAGTGCTGCCAGTTTCTCTGTCCCACGCGGCTCTTAATTATGCTAACTTGAAGACTTCTTGATTTTTAAAAAGAACAAACAACTTTTTTCCCTTCTAAATAGCACCACACAGGTGCTCAACAGCTTTGTGGTTCCCTGTTTTACCTGTGACTAATTCAATATAGTATCACCTGAGCTGCAGCCCCTTCTCTGACTGAGGAGGCACATGCTCTTCCATTATCCAGCACCTCCTGCACAGCCCTCTGTTAACCAGCCTTTTACAACAAAAGCCAATTCTCTGAACGGTCACTGTGTTTCTTGGCTATCTGCCCTCCTTTTATAGTGCATAAATGGATTACAGTCAGGGCTTTTCAGCTAAGGCGTTTAATACATTTCTCCCTCAGTATCTCCTCAGCTGTCAGTGCCCTCAAGAAAGCATTTGGTGGTTGGATTTTCTTAAAAGCTTAATGCTTGTGGCATCTAAGAATGAATTAAAATATTTTCCTTTTTATTTTCCGTGCTGATAGCCTTAAAGTAAGTGACAATTTAACTGCATCCAGCAGACCAGATTTTAGCATTATCCAGAACCTGCCCACAAGACCAAAAGCTATTTTGCTTAGATGTGTGTTTCCTTTGTCTTTCACACACACAAATATGGGTCACAAAATACCACCAAGGGCAGCTCCTACCATGGAGCCACAGGAGTCCCTTCACACCCACCCACCCCCAGCTTCATAAGCCTTGATAAAGTCTTTCCTTATTTTGCCTTGCTACTCTTGTCCTGTGGCAGCAGGCACAGAAATCATTTGAGAGCCCTGTAAAACATTTAAGCATCAAGAACAGTTTTAAAGCTTCTCTAGGGCATCTTTTTAAAACAT
This sequence comes from Campylorhamphus procurvoides, assembly GCA_013396655.1. Lineage (NCBI taxonomy): Eukaryota > Metazoa > Chordata > Aves > Passeriformes > Dendrocolaptidae > Campylorhamphus > Campylorhamphus procurvoides. The sequence continues at coordinate 1,156,723 of WBMV01003337.1, forward strand.
AGAAGAAAAACAAAAAAAAGGACTTCAATGTGTTGAGGAGTTCTAACGCAGCCTTCAAAGGGAATTTCATTGTTATCCCAAACTCAGAGACAGGCACCCAGCAAAGTAGGCTGAGCACGAAACAAGGAAAGTTGTTAATTCCTAGCATGTGTTAATATTCTTACCTTCACAATGAACAATCCATAGTGTTCTTGTTTATTATCAGGCAAACAATCCCACCACAAAGTTTTCAGTTCTGAACTCTCCCCCAAATAAATGGATTAAAAGCTGCGTATTTTACCAAGTTAGAAACAAAAGCCATTAGGGACACAGAGAGAGAGAGATGCTCCTGCCCACCAGAGAGGGTCACAAAAATAGCAATACAGCATACAGATGGATCCCAGGGAAAAAAGCAGAACAATTACATTAAGGCATGTTGCTCAGAGCTGTTCCGAATTTCCATCAAATCAGGAAATCAGAGTTCCAAGGAAAGCAAATACTTACAGATTGTTGTGAAAACATTGGTAAAGCAAAAGTAATCAACAGCATTGAATGACAGGAGATGATATAAGAATTGTTCTTTCTCATCATCACAGCGGAGGAATGCGTAACGCTTGTAGAGTTTTCTGACAAAGCAAAACATAATCTGTCACAGTAACAAGATGCTTTCAGTGAAATGCTTTCTATTGTGCAAATTTATTAGGTACGCTATGAATAACAGGCAAGCAATTACAAATGACAGTGGTAGAGACAAGAGTATTTAATGTGCCAAGATATGCTGAACTCGGGCAAGTCTGAAGTCTCCCAGGTGCATCAGTCCAATATTTCACATATCTTCCACCTCCCAAAAGCAAGATTTGGTCTAAGAGTCTTCTCCCACTCAAAAACATCCCAAGATGGAAAAAGGAATTTTGTACTTTCTTTAAAAAAAAAAATCTGACTTCTTTTGGCCATGTAAAATGACAGAACTGAAGTAGAGTTCTCCTAAGTTACTTTTCAGCAGAGGGTGCCATGGGAAACTGCTCCAACATGATATAAAACTGAATGCTGTTTTCAAAGGACATCAGTGTAAACACTGGGACTGTGTGCTTGTATTTCATTATAGGTGATAAGCCAGGGCCTACAACAACCCACACATTAAGCCAGGAAACAGCTTAGGTGTTGACAGGACACAGCTCCTGACATAACCAAAATGATAAGCATGCAAAGGTGGCCTGAAGTTCCACTGTCGCCCTTCACTGGGTTGTAAACTCTTGCTAGGACTGCAATGCCACACAGAACTGCAGCTTATTGTAAGTGGAAATATCAAATGATGTAGCTCAGTGGCCTTCTCTCAGCAGCAGAGACGCCAATATCTATGCAGAAGATATTGGTAAACAGAACTGCAAACAGAAACAATCTCACATACTTCTTGAAGTTACTCAAACATGAGAGAATTTAACACTGGAAGACTTGCAACTGAGAAACCTTTCATGCAAATTTTGGCAGGAAAATACTCTTGAAGTTACTCACTTATACACAGCAATCACCACTATTTTTATTAATTATGCAAGCAATAAATACCAGCGTTGGTGAATAATCATAAAAGAAGAGCATGCCAAGATGTATCAAAATCCAACTGATGCTAGAGGAATATCCAAACCATCATGAATGAAAGAATTAGGTTCTAGAAATGCTGACAGCCATGGATAGGTTGGTCCTGCTAGGAGGGCATCCTGATAACTCCCTTTGATTTCAGGGATCAATTTACAAAAGGTCAGCAAATGACTCACAAGATAGAAACTTGCAAAACGGATGAATGATGATCAACATACAGATATGTTCTCACTTACATAACAAACCTAACACTGGAGACTGACAGGAAATGTTCAATGGAAATAAAGACACTGAGCCTTAAATCACCAAAACCTGCCTGTAGCCACAGGACGAAAAAACCCCCAAAGGGCTCACAGGTACCCCAGCCCATGTTTCATTTGAACAATCTGAACCACATGTCTGACAGCCTGTCAGGATATGTGTTGTCCTGGCATTTCAAAGATAAGGTTTCTCAGTTTCCTTGTGCACATAAAAGTGTCCTTTCAGTGAAGCTGTGTGATTTCCTCCTCTTCCCTAAGTCTAGCCCCTTTGCAGACTAGCAAGAAACCAAACACGTTACAGTTTTCTTATATTTTTAGCAAATGTCAAGAAATGGGTTAATTAAAATACCTAACAGTTGCTCCAAGAAAGAACAACACACAATATTGTTAGCTATAAAATGGCAGAAGTTGCACAATTAATTTTATATCTCACTGAACTTGGCACTGCTTCCTCCAAAAACCAAGAGGAACACGCTTTAAAATCATGCTGCCTAGAACAGCTCCCTTTAAATAGGATACCTAAATATGCAGCACAAAGCACACAGGATTACAAAGAATTGATGTCATTTCTGTGCAAGTTGTTCCTTTGGCTTGTCACCTCGATTTTAAAACTATTTTTGTTGCTGTCTCACTCTGTTCTAGAGAATCAGAATCTGCCACACAGATGAACAGTATGCTGGCCAATGTTAAAAGAATTGGGTTTTTTCTTCTCTTTTTGGGGGGAGGGCACGGAGTGTAGTGGTGTGTGGAAAGTTCTCTCACAGCACTTGCTCTGCATGGGACAAGCACTGCTAAATTTAACATGATCTGAACTGCTGACTTCACTGGAGAGGCTTAAACCTTAATTTAGAGATACAGGTATATTTATTAGCTGTCCTCTCTTTGCCCTTCAGCTTTTCCTTGTTCACTGAAGGAAGGCTACAGCTTCAACAGCAACTCCAACATAATACAATACAGGGCAAATCTCAAATAATTAGCACTTGGCATTGAGGAGGACTAGGGGGGCAGGGGGAAAAAAATTCCTTAGAAGGTGGTGAGTGGAAAGAGAGGAAAGGAAGACCAGACAGGTTAAACTGTCTCCAGAGCGAAGTCTTCAATTAAAGCTAGTGACAATTAATATGCCTTTAATTTCCACACAGTAAACACTATCTCCAACCTTATCAGTAATACATTTCTTTTCCTGCAAAGGTTATACTAAATAAACATCAAATTGTTACTCCTAAAACAATTAGTATTATATATGGCCTGCACTCTGATTTTTGCACCTATTAACAAAATAATTATTAATGTTTACAAAGGTAATATAATGCTCTAGATATCACCAAATATAGGCTCTTGTGCTGAGCATTTCTCCTTGTGCCCTTTTATAAGCCCTGACAGAGTACTTTTGACAGAGTTTAAGCCTGAAGTCTTCAACTTTTACTCACATCCTCCTCCCCCTCATATGTCATATACTTGCTTCATTTTCTTCCCATAGTACTCTTTAAATAGGGTTTTGGGACTCAGTAGTTGGGTCTTTTCATAATTTTTTTTCATAGATGAGGACTTAAAAGTCATATATTTTGAGTTGTTTTGGAGAAATATTAAAAACAAAAGCTGGGTCATAACAGCAGATATTTTACTGCTATGAAAGCAGTTCACCTTATGTTCTTAAGCAGGTTATAAATGCAAAAACACATGTGAAGAACCCCAGCATTGAATCCTAATTCCCAAAGATCTCATACAGTGGTGGAGAGACACACCTGGCAGGCTAGTTTGTTCTATGCCTTCTGCACACTGCTAAGCAGATGGAAGAACAGGCACATCTGGGTTTTTGAAGTCAAACAACTAAACAGATCTAAATTTTTTTAAAAGCTTTGCCCAAGATAAACTGTCTTACTTTGTGAGTTCATGATCTGAAAGCAGCTGTTTCAGGTGCCTGGAGAGCAACTTCTTTTCCATAGAGAGACGAACCCAGGCTCTGGCCTTGCCAACATCTGTTTTGATCTCACTGATGTTCTGGATATGCCTGGGAAGAAGAAAAAAAGACACTGCCTGATATTGTCAAAATGTGACAGTTCTCTTGAACCAAGCTAGGCTGAAGAAATTTTGCAAAGAACACAAAATGTCATGAAAATTACTGCAAAAAGAAATATAAACACCTTAATATTCAGGACAATTGAAAATCCTTGCATATCTAGCTCAAAAAGAGAAAGAACCAGAAATGGAAATATCTGCAATGCAGTGCCCTATTTACAAAATTCTAAACCAGGCCCATTGTCTCACATGATTTAAGAATCATTCTGGACCTTATCACTGCAATATTTATGGCTGAGTGCTTTGGAAAATTAAATACTGTCTTTGCATGCTCAGTAGTAGTTTTCTCGCTTAGAAGACACAAATGGTATATTTTAATAGGGCAAGCAAATCCTCAATTCACTCCTCCCCTCTGAAAAAAATTAAATGCTGGTAAGAAAAAAAAAGGAAAGAAATATTTTCAAGGTTATTCTAGAAGTTCTGCATATTGTTTTGTTGATGTACTGAAAAGAAGGCATTGGGCAGAAGTTATAGTTTTATTCACACTACAGTACTCAATGTTAGTTAGATAAGCCCGTTCTTTAGACCAAACAAGTTCTTTAAACTTTCTTCACTGAGATACACAGCGAGTTTGGAAATGACTGGGAAAACACGTACACTATACCCACATCTCTGTGGCAATAAACCAATACGGAACACTTTAAAAAATGAAAACTCTGTCATGGTACTTCCATGAGCTGGTAGCTGTGACAGTATAAAAATCTCCTCAATGTGCAACATGTTTCTGTAAAGGTCAGTGAAAAACCTGTACTGCCTACTTTAAAATAGTTTAACAGGTTCCTTCCCCTCCTCCTGCTGCATGAAACACAAACTTTTCTGGGTGGTGCATAGTATACACAGAAAGAAGTATGCAAATCTCATGGGGGTTTCTGTGTTGGTTTTAAGAATTTAAACTCACCTCATATCCTGGATGAGAGAGATTCTAAGAGGTGACATGGCTGGACTGGTATCAGACTTCCGCCTTTCTGAATCAAGCAGTATTCCTAGATTCAGAGAAACAGAATTTGTTAGTAGAAATCCATTTAAAATCACTATAAAAAAGAAGATGAATTAACACCCATTTACATTCTCCTGTACTACTGGGGACTCTGAAGATGCTGTGGCATATTTCCACTCCAAATGACACGAAATCTAACATGCTACACAGATGATTATGCAGATCAGCACACACTGAGCATCAACACATTAATGAGCTCAGATTCAGCTGAAATTGGTATGACATCAAATGGCTTAAGACATAATAATCAAGTGTTATTTTCTAAAGACTAATCCATTTTCTGTGTAGTATAACTGACATTGTTGACACCAGAAAACAGTGTTTCACATGTTTTACTCAGTACACCACACATCATGTGCTTATTGATCTATTCATTTGCACACTCCTACAACACTGCTACATTTCAAATAGCATGTTTTGGGGTTTTCAAATAATACTATTCCTCTTACCTTTCAAATTCTGCTTTAGAGACAATTTGTGTATTAAATACAGCCCCTGCCCTCAATACCAAGTTAGAAAGCATTAAACTGATTGTAACTTCATTATCATATGCAAAGCCACTATGAATCCACTGACATTTACAAGACCTTAATACTTTCCAAATCTTTGGGGTTGATGGCTTACAGAATCTTGTGCATGTTAGTAATGCTCAGCTCTTTGCCCACAGCAACTTTAAATAAAAAATAAAAGGCACCAACTGCCTCCCCCAAACTCACTGTTCTCCCCAAATTTACATTCTATGCCCCCACCTGACACAAGTAGTAATGTTCAAAAACTACATTAATAGCCCTAGAAACAGATTAGACTGCAACACTTGATGTAACAAAAAACAATGTTTCATCAGTTTATTTAAATGTCTTTTTCTTATAAACAATAAGCCTACTGTTCAGTTGTTTTTCAAGTAAGAATGTAAAACTTCAGGATGTACAGCACAATTTTATGTGCTTCTACTCATCTTTTCCACCCCCACCCATGACATCATTTGCTTTGCAAGTCATGCAGTGACTGTGTGTCATATGGAGGGTGGTATATTGGAACAGTCCATTTTAAAGCCTATCTGTGAAGCATAAGCTATTTCTGGTCTCTGACTACCATGGTAGTCAAGTACCAGACTCAAACAAGTGGGCTCCATACAAACCAGTTTATTTTCACAAAACATATGGAGACAATACACCAGGCCCATATGAATCCTGTAGTGGACAGAATACTTGATTCAGTTATATTGAGTGAAGGGTATTTCGAGGGAAATAAACTCTGCATGGTGCAAATCTGCAGGCAGCTCTTTTTCACAGCTTTTTATCATCTCCTTCCAGCAGATGCCAATCTTACCTGAGGTACTGAAGCTGCCTGATGTAGTTCTTCTCTGTCTGTTTTCTAGGTAATGTAACAGATGAGACCACAAAGCTGACTTTCCCTAAAATTAAAAAATGTATTAGTTAAGGAAATCATTATCAGCTGAATTTTAAAAAGAAAGTTTATATAATCACTGCAAGTATCAGCCATGACAAAAACTTGCTTTAAATATGTTTCTTCCTATAAACTCATTGGTAAAAATTGAAAACAAGACCCAAGTTGGAGGCGCTTGGGAGCTGTAAAGAGGTTGAAAAAGAAAAGCAAGAGTCAAACTACTGGGATCTAATGATTCTCGTAACAGAAAACAGCCAATTGATCTGCTTTTTTCATAGTTCATTAACATGACAAGACAACATTCAAAGGCTTGTGAAACACTATGTGCAAATACAGTTTTAAATCTGAGGCTGAAACTTGTGCTAATTCTATCTTTTCCTCTCTGCCTCTCCAGCACTGAAATGACAAGAGACACAGAGCCAGCCTGAGCAAAACATCTTACACCCAGGCCAAGTCATGTGCACCTGCTCCCTTCAGGGTGATTCAGGGATACAGATACATGCTGTCAATTTTTAGTACCTCAAAAGATCCTCCTCAATATCATCAGGCAAAGGATTTGAATAATCACAAACATAATAAGACATCCCAAAGCACAAGCAGGACAATGAAAGCTTGCAAGCAAAAATATCCCAGTTCTGCAGTAGAAGTTAGAATTTGGGATTAAAATAAGATAAAGCCATCAAATTATGTTAAAAGGTGCACTTTGCTCATTATGTTGTTTTCTTAAACTCCTGGTAGCTTAAAGCAGAGTGTGAGAAAATCCTTCTCTGGTAAACTATAAAGATTCTTGGGTTTATCCTAAAACATCCTGCACGATAAACCAAAAGCTTGCAAAGCTGCAGAAAGGCAGCAGTAAGTGAACAGGGGCTCTGCAGCACATTAATTGGAATTACTTACAGAGGAAATTAATCTGTATTACTTATCTTCCTACATTTCCTAACCTGAAATCTCAGTGAAAATTTAGCAACTCTGAATTTCAGAAAGCAGTCATATTATAAGGCCACATTTTTATTTACAACTTTGTACAGAAACAAACCATGTACGGTAACAGTTGTCAATTCTGAACTACCAATTTCTTCTAAGTGTCTTCCCAGAGGTGCAGTAATGATGCTCTTTAATTTTTTTAACTATATTTAAAAAACTCTGACCACTTCCATCCTATAGCTCCCTTTAGTTGACACAGAGAACTACTGACCACAAAGGGACTATTTCAGAAGAGGCATGCCTCCAGAAGAGTATATCCTAGAGTGTCTGTAACATCTGTGTTAAGAGAAATCCATTAAAAATACGCATTCAGTGGTGAAGATACAAAAAATCCAGAGAAGCTCATTGTGTCTTGTGTGTACCTGACAGATCCAACGTGGAAAGCCAAAACTGCAAGTCTTATAAATACATGAAAAGAGAGCATGAAAAATATCAACCAGCAAAGAGTTACATTCAAAACGGCGCTCCTCTCAATAAACACACACATGCACACACAGTCCAGTGTTCAGCAACCAGCTGCCATGGCAAGGAGAACTGCAACAGACCACAGAAAGCAGCAACAAAGGATCCTGCAGCAAATCAATGTCAACAACCATGATGAATGTAAGAACTCATGCAGTGTATATCTGCCCGCTTCCTTCACCATCGTGTAACTCTCCTTTAACTTCACCAAATAGCAATGATGATGCAAGCTGTATCTATAAGGGAAAGGACGACAGCCTAAGGAAAGCAGTGGGGCAGAGAATGGGCAAGGGAATAACCAAGGCCTTCTGAAAGTCCAGACTACTTCAGGCTTTAGATCCTACATCTGAGAACTCCCCTGCATTGCTCAGGACAACGGAAGGCGTGGATTCCCTTAGCACGTGGAAGAATCAGTAGGTGGCTAATGTAGGACTACCAGGGTTCATCAGCAGGGAAGAGGTAAAAGCAGGGATTGGTGGAAGGAAAGCCATCCTCATTACTATGGTCAATTGAGAAAGAAGAGTCTTCCTTGGCTCATTATTGAAAAATAAAATAAAGTCGATGTATGAAACAGCAGGCTTTTGCATATTTCATAAAGGCCAGAGCACACAGAGAACTGGTGGTGCTTTTTTTAATTTATTTTTATTTATTCTTTTTTTAACTCTGAATCATACTATGAGATACACTGCACTTCCTCCATCAGGCCTCTATTTTATTCCACCACTCTATTTATTCCACCATTCAGCACTGTTTGCCAACATCTGCAATCAATCCAAAGCATTAACCTTATGAAGGGTTGGCCGTCTGGTGGTCTGAAAGGCCCAAATCTGAGTTGAAGCAGAGTATACTGATGCTCTGTCTTCTAAGACGAAAGCAGTACAGCTTCTATCCTAAGTGATATACAAGAGGGAAGGGAGAGAATCACATGATAAATCTTCACACAGAGAACTGTTAAATCGTTTGAAGGAGAGCAGACTTAAACACTGGTGCTCAGGTGCTGCAAACAGAGATACTGAATTACATACATTTATTCTGCATATTCTTTTTTTAAAAAAAAATATGATCCTCTCTGTCCTTGCTACTCCTTTGTACAAAGGAGGAGGAAAGTTGATGAAGGCCTTCCAAACTCCATCTAGTCCCACATGGGACTTCAAACAGAACAGCATAACAAACAATTATTAATTTCATGTAAAAAAACCAGTAACTCTAGATAGTGATCTTATAAACATTAAGTACCCCTACATCATTCAGGAAGAACCAAAATAGCAAGACTTTTACCCTGAAGAATTAAATTATCCTTCATGAAAACAATTTCCCCACATCATAACCCACTAAGACAGTACCTTCAGCAAATGCTGCCTTGTAGCCTATGCAACTTAAAAATATTAAGAATACAGAAATAGCTTTTTCATCATCCTATTAAAAACACCCCACCAAAACAATGAAAACCCCTGAGTTAAACGAAGAGTCTTCCAAAAAGTCTGTGGAACACACGTACACTTGCACATACCCCAGAACATAACGTAGAGACAGACAGGGAGGCAGAAACTGACATAAAAAGGACTGGGGGGACACGAATATTTTAACACAATTGTATACACACAAAAGATATCCTCTGAAAGCAGAGAGAGGAAGAGCATAAGATGACTTTAAGAAAGTGTGTTCTGCAAATTACAAGAGTATTTGTTCCTCACCTGTTTGACTTGCAGACCGTGGCTCCATATCCTTTCTAAGAGGTCACACAGACTGGCTATCAGGGTATTCTCTTCCACACCTGTGATATTCACTTCACCATGACCCAGCTCCACAGCTTCTCGACCCATTTTCTCAACTAACATCCTCTTGGTCTCAAAAAGGACAAAGCAAAAGAGAGTTAATTCTTTCCACAGGAAGTTCCAAGATCACTTACACTTTTTAAATAAACAAGAAGGAAGCACAAGATAAAGATTTGCACTTCTTTTATCACTGGTTTTCAACCCAGGATAGCACCAATGTTGATCAATTCAAAACCTCTTCAGTTTTTCTAAAAAGGGGCTTGCAAATGGGCACATTGGCCTCCAGAGTAACCCCAACAAAGGGGACAGCAGGTCACAAACTGACAAGCTGGCTGCCCAGCAGCAAGGCCATGAAACACAGGTCTTGGGTGGTTTGGAAGTCCTATGTCCATCTCCTCCCAGAGGAGGTGAATGTGTACAAGTGCCTCCAAATAGCAGGGGATATGTCATTCCTGTGAGACTGTTCTGCCAGAAGAGGATTTGCATTAAATGAAACCCATTCTGGAGTGCACCTCTTCAGTTTGCTGATGAGCCTTGTTCTCCTAAATTGTGCACAACAAAATTTGCTGCTCAACAAAGCTCTCACCAACACAAAACACAGTTTTCCAGTCACAATAGATTGATCATACAGCAAATTGGAGGGAAAAATTACAAGGGAATCAGTTCTGCTCAACCCTTACACATTTTTTCATCTTTGTTCTTATTCCAGACTAGCTCCCAAATCAGTAACACTCCCTTAGGCATCTGTGCACAGTCCTGATTGAGATTAAGAATTCCAAGTCAGTCCCTAGCTGCATCTCCCTTTCTCCTCACCAAGTAATTTCTCTCTCTGCTAACAGCAGAATCACTACATTCACTGGAGCTTCAAATCCCACATTCTACCTTCAAGAATTACCAGTGGGGATTATTTGGACAGTTCCATACACACAGAAAACTCGAGTGCAATCAGAAATAGGTGCGTATATTAAACAGTTTTATGAAAAGTATGTAACTCCTATAGGACCTTCACTGACTTAAAGCAAGAATGTATGTCATCATTACTCTTCACTGTATTAGTATAAACATGAACATTAACTTCCGATTAATATATTGTCAAATACAAATGGGTGAAGCATGTCTACAAAGTAATGCCATGCTTGTTATGTGCTCAAAAATTTACACTTCAGAAGTTTATTAACTCACTTCCTTCGGTTATGAGTAAAGCTGTTGTGTTCTCACCATAGGCTCCTGTTTTGGACTATTCACTTGCTGAAAGAATATTGTCTCATTATTTATACCCAAAATGTGTTATAATAGACATGGGCATCAGGATGGCAAAGACCCATCAGAATATTCAATCTCTTTCTATCATAAATCTGCTTGATCAAGTTTCCACTCCTTACAGAATTTCTAAATACATTCTTTCTTCATGAATTTCCCACTACCATGCAAAAATCTTCATGGGGATAAAGCAGAAACAGGTGGCGGAAAAGGGAGGTTCAAACATATTGGATACAGAATGATCCATAAGGGACAGATATGAGGTGCAAGAGAACAGAATTATTCCCCGTATTACCTTATTTCGGCATTCCTTCAACAAGCCTTCTACAAACTTCCAGTTGGTTTGTGCAATTACTGATGGAGAGAGGTTAGACAGCTTGGGCTGCCGAATTGTGCTGCCCAGATTCCTGGCTTCTTGGATGTACTTCTGTTTTGGGGTAGAAAATTGACAAATATGGACAAAAGTCCAAGTGAGACTACTTGGCCCAGAGAAAAGGATAAATTTATCCTTATAACCCACCCATGTGCAATGAGGAGGAAAGGATCACATCCTCTTTCAGAAAAGGCCCCTTTATATATCCAGTATTACACTGGGCTGAGATACCTCAGGTGAAAGGATCTTCACCAGAGGTCAAATCCCCATTTACATTGTCTATCTAGTATTAGAACACACATTGCTGAATTACAGAAACACAATATGAACTGCCAAGGATATTTAGATGCATAGAGATTCAACTACTCCCTCCACCACTGAGAATTGTTATTTTTTTCACGTGAAAGGAAATTTTCTAAAAATTATCCAAACCACGACTATTCAAATGGTAAACTGGTCTACAAGGGGACTGTAAGAAAACTTAGTTCTTCCAGCAAGCAAGTGCAAAATGCAAATACTACTAACATCTATCAGCTGTGAGCCATCTGCATTTTTAAGGAAAATCTTTTCCTGAACCCACTCTACTTGAAAGAGCTTTTCTGCTCCTGTTACTGCCATCAAGGAGTTGCCACTGTTTTCACCTCAGAGACATGAATAATGTAACAAATATTTTGAAAGCCAGGTAATCCCAGGTTGATTGGAGCAGAGCTAATAGTGAATTAGTGATAAAGTCCTGTACAGGCACTCAGGATTAGTATGTATTAGTACATACTTCAAATGAATAGGTAACCTCTCCAGCTTACACTGAGATAATGACTGACTGAAATGTCACTGAATAGATTTGTCAAACATGACATAATCTTTGCAAAGAGGGGAAACAGAACCTTCTCCACTGGCCTTGCACTAAAAAGCTATGACATATTTTAATTATGCATCTTTATCCAGAACTACTATTACAGCCATATTGTGCATTGGACATACCAGATAATGCTCTGACACAGATTTTATAGAGGGCATGAAGGGCCAATCATGCTGGTCCCAGTCTAAACATAACTGCAACTGAAGCTCTGACATGGAAAAGTCCAGGTGCTGGCAGGATAAGTTGGCAGCAAAAAGCCAAGCAGACCATGTAAAGTGAAAGTGGTAAGCACAAATGAAGTAATAAAAGCAAGCATGCAAAACAGAAAAGGAAAAGAGTAAAGACATAATACAGTGCAGAACTCCCAAGCATTCAACATAAAAATAAATTCGTAAGTAATGAATCTGAAAGGAAAAAAGAAAAGATGGTGTTATAACAGTGGACTGGTGTAAACTCTGCCCTCCACTGGGCACAAATATTTGCAAGTAAAAGCCATTAAGTCTCAATTGCATGGATCTTTGCTGGGTGCCCCAAAGCTAAACCAAGTCTAAAACTCACAACACTACACTTTGAAAGCACTGCCTCCTGCTCAGCCTGACACCCGGTGCTCATCTCAGAGGGGCTCCCTCCCCACTCCCTCAAACCCACTAGGGAAGTCTTGAGGTCCACCCAGGAGAAGAGGTCAATGCTCCATCAGCATTACATCATCAGAAAGGTGCAACACAGAGCCCTAGAACACCAGCATGATTACCACTGGCAGTTGGCACCTTCACCTGAGCACGTACTTTACAAATTTTTATTCCTCAGAAATTATTTGCCTTGTGCGACAGAATAACTCCTATAAGGACAATGAGTTTGTGAATAACCAGTTAGAAATGAACCAAACAAACCCCCCAGGGACTAGAGGTAGATTTTTGCCTTTGTAATTACCATCCCAGAAGTTTACATGCTTTAACAACTGTGTTGTTTAGCACAGTAATGAGGCTACAAATCAACTATTCTTCATTTCTGTTACTTCTAAGTAAAAAGCACTTTAGAGTTAACGGAGCATATGGACAATGTCAGCCAGAAACTACTTGAAGGGGTTTTTTATTACGCAGACATTTTTCTGTTACATGGTTATGGATGACAGAGATGACACTGTAACTCAACAAAATTTTAACAAACCAATGAGAAAATTCTAGAAATGAGTACACTGGAAAGGCAATTAACTGGACAAGGATACTTAATTTTGACACTATCCTAACAGATGCAAGACTACTACTACTTTAAAATTCCAAATGAAGCTTTTCTAAATATATTTAAGAAGGCAAGAGAATATTGTCTTCAATGAACAACACACATTTAAACAAAAGCAAAGCTTTGGGGTTACTGAACAAAAAACCACTAATTTGGATATTTGGAACCAGACTATTCTTGGAATTACCCACAAGTCAACACCTGGTGTAACAGTTTGCAGACTGTATCACATGAATCAGAAACTGTACTGTAATTAGTTCACATCTCCCAGATCTTTCAAAATCACTTCACCACAAAGAACAACTGTGTCAGCTGTAGCAGCAGTGGTGAAAGATGTTATGAGTTCAGAAGGTGGGGGTAAATCAGTATCAGATTGTGCTGTGTCAAAACAGGCAGACAATGTGACAGTATGGGGAGGGTTCACATTCCCACCTTAGCACAAGGTTGTCTGTCAGTCTGTCACCTTAAGGTTTCTTTTATGGTCTACAGAAGACAAACAGGCAACTCCAAAAGGCAATGCTTCTGATTTTAGAATGAAATTAATCACTCTATAGAGGTGGTTATCTTTCCTCCATTAAATACACCAAAGAAGCACAGGGTGACTAAGTTATTTAGAGATGGGAAATAGATGGCTAAAAATTCCCCTTTTGCCCCTCACTTAAAAAGAAAAAAACTACAAAAAAACCCAACCAACTTGAAAGAGTGTGATTATATTTTCAGGGAACTCTCCTACACAAGGAATGAAATAATTTTGTCCTGAGAAGAGGTAAAAATGACATAATTTTTATAATAAAAGAACTATGTATTTTTGGTCTGCTAAAGTCCAGGAACTCCATTTGTATTAAACACACCTAAGGGAGAGCAGACATGGACTGCAAGAAACTGTCTAGACACTTCATAATGGTTACAGAGCATTATTCAGGCAATTAGGGAAGAAAAATTCAGATCTCTACAGCTGAACAATTTTCACCTCTCTCTGGTCATTGTCAAGACGAAGGTGCTCTGTGTGTTGCTTTTGTCTGTCCTTCCGCCTCCACTGTGCAGGAGCGTTTCTCTTTGTCCACCTGCAGATGGGGAACATTAATAAGCAAATGTCAGGAGTTAGGTGAAGGGCAGAGGCAGTAAGAAGTTTCTAGTTAATGCTATATTGAACATATTGACATCAATTACATCAAACAAAGTGCAGCTGCAAATACACACAAAGAGCCTCTGCAGAAGAATCCAACATTGTGGCAATCAAAATGTTTCAGAATATTAGATAACATACTTGCTTTGTGTTTTTCCATTCTCTTCTAATATCCAGTGACAATTTAAGACATTTCCCTCTACCTTCAAAGCTTTTATAAGAAAACATGCTAAAACATTTGCTAGCTCCCACCTAGGATATAATAATATATGTATAATCTATACTGACAGTAATTCTGAGTAACTAAGAGTACACCACCATCTCAAACCTAAGGGGGCTTTCTTAAGTAAATTTGCTTCATGAAATCCAGATTTTAAAAAAAGGAAAGAAAAATAAAAATGTAGCAAAAACCCACCACCCCACACAACACACCCACATTATCTGATTTGGCCTCATGAGAAAAAAAAAAAAAAAAACCAACTGATTTTGTTTTCTACTATCTCTGCTTTAGCACCATTCCACAGATCTTGCCAAGATTCAGCACCTGTTGCCCTAGCTTACTCACTTGTTGCTTGCTGGTCCAGTGGATAAAACATCAGACTGAAGCTTGGGAAAAAATCCAAGCTCGTATTTCCCTTGTCCAATTTTCATGTCCAGCAAGTGTGGGTGGACTGCTGTGTGATCTATTTTTGCTAGCCTTAATTCAATAGATTTCTCTGAAATAGTAAGAAAGGTAATTTTTTTTAAGATGTTTTAATCAGACATGTATCTGTAATCACACATCCTCAACTAAAAGCGGGTCTCAAATTTAAAGGAAAAGGTGGAAATTTCTTGCTGATTTCAGATACACTAGTACAAGAGTGCTTCAGACATCAAAGAACTGCCATCAAAAGGAGAAAAATGTTTATCTTTTGAAGCTCAAACATTTCTCACACACAAAGCACGAAGGAACAAGCTGAGTTCAATTAAACTTTACATTAATTTCATCTCACATCTCAGCTTCCTATACAACATTTAGCTTTGCACCTCAGCTATTTTGGTCTCTTTTTTTTTTTCCTTTTAGGTATCAAAGCATGAATATTACTTAAATTTAACCTAATGCATACAATAAACAGCAGTGATTAGAAGAAAGTGCCTCATTACTCTTACCAGCCTCATCAATGGTTGTGCACTTTTGATACATAGATGTGCGCAGAGTCGGCGTCCTGACGTTCAGCAGCCTAATTTTATCCACCCTAGAATCAAATACTCTCAAAACAGGGTCCTTATCATCATCATCATGGCACATAATCTTATTGTCAATAAAGGATGCAAACATCTGGGTCTCCAGGAATCTCGAGAGGAAAGGCAAGTAAGGTTCAGGCTGGTCTGACAAGAAAGATGCCTAACAGACAAGAAGAGACAAGAATGCTTTTGATAGTCTGCAGAGAGAGTGACAACCACTCAAGCACCAATTTTTCTAATTAGGGACATATTAGAGTGCTTTGGTGCCACTTAAGGCCTGATTTTATTATACTCACCAATTCTACCCCCAAAATAGGCAGTCTATGTGAAATCTTCAGTACCAGGACAATCACATACTATATAGCACAATAATTAGTAAACTGTGATTTTAGCATTTCCTTAATTTGCTAAAGATTTCAACAGAATCACAGCAAACCTCACCAGCAATGCCACAGGTGTGCATATTATGTACTTCTGGCTGAGCTCAAAGCTTATGAAGCTGATGAGAATCATTTCACACAATTTGACTGGAATCAGATTCATGTCTCACCCACATGAACTGTTCTGACAAATATCTGATCTCCAGTAAAGAAGACAGTACAAAAATTTGAAGAACTGGGTCTTATGTTTCCCTAGAAAAGAGCTAAGAAGACATTTGGTACACATGTACATAAGCATTATTTGGGATCATGACTTAATTCATTAACATATCCAGCGATTCCACCAGTTAAAAATCAGTTTCCAGTACTGATATGTAACCTTAATGTAGAGGCTAGCCCTAAAGTGAGGCCTTCTAAGCTATTTTGCTAAAGCAAGCTGTACTTTTCTACAGTATCCTTAAAAGAGTATCTTTAGCTCTCTAAGTCTGCATATGTATATATTTTTCTACATAACATGTAAAATATAACTTTTCTCGGGAACACTGAAATTTAAGGAAGGAATTACAATTTGGACAGTGTTTTCCATTTGATGGCCCAATAAACAAAGCCTTAGATTTGAATACTGTTTTACTTCTTACACTGACATATTATTACAACTTACTTTATCAAAGTTTTGCATTTGCTCTCTGTTTGTAAACCAAGATTCCTTGTCCTGACTGGGTTGAATGACAAACACTTCATAATCTGCAAACATTTGCGTAAAGCGGTTGGCAAAAACTTCACGAATTTGAATGTTCAGCTGGTAAATCTTGAATTCTTCTTCATCACACTGGATTTTGAGATCCTTTTTGCTACTGGTCTCCTCTCGCACCTCCAACTGAGAAAGTAAGGGAACACAAAAGTAATTTGTATTGCTGCTTTGTCAGGTATTCCAGGCATACAAGATTTTAATCTGCCATTCAGCTGCTGCTCCTCCAGTCAACATTTCAATTAAAAAAATTATAGTTTCAACCACTGTAATAAAAGAGCAATGTCAAAAAAAAAATCTAGACAGAAACCTTTGTCTGGAAAAGTTCTCATTTCAGTAATAACCCCAAACCTACATTAGTACTGGTTACATTTTATATACTTTAGATTTTAAAAGGGTAAATAACAATCATATACATGCTTATATATGGCATATATTAATTTACTTTCTTTTACCTTTTGATCACCTGCATAGGCTTTTTAGGGGCTTTTACTACCTCTAAAAATTTGCAAATTAGGTAAACCCATATATCTTCCGGCATATAGTAAGTCCAGGTTTAGTAGTGGTAGAGTTTAATACATACCAGCTTTCAAATGAAGACAGAAATGCACACTAACAAGAAGCTGTGCATTTCTAGTAACCAATTTCCCATAACCTAAGTCCTGAGCAATGTAACTCCAAATTCATTGTTACACCCCTCATGAGTAATTTTTAATAAAAGAAAATGCATTTTCAGTTAAGGTGTGGGCTAACATTTGTAAAACCTGCAATATGAGATTGAGATACTCAACTCACATTAGTTTTCATAAGAACTGACTGTCTAGGGAAAAAAATAACCAAAGCCACAAGCATTCAAGCCCTAGTTTGAATACACATTTGCTCCCCCTGCCTTTGTTAATTACAATAAAAGGCACCACCACACATAATTACTCATAATCTCTAGAGCTCACAATATCTGCACAATGATGCAGGGCTGCAGCTGTCCCATGCTGCTTAAAGCAGCTTGGCTATAGCAGCCCAGGACCAGCTATAAATAAATACAGCCATGCTCTCTGCTGGAGAGCTCTGCTACTCACCTCTTTCTTCCAAGAGTAGCTCATGAGTAGCACACTCCTCATTAATCTGGTATCTGGCATTATGCAGGGTTTTATTTATGTACTCGAGAAAATTTTAACAGCTATAATCTGTACACTCCTATCATAAAAAAAAGGATGATAAATGGGACTTCAACTACTATGTCAGGGAATACAGAGTAGGTGAGGTCTAAATGAGCAAAACCAAGAAATTACAAAGACCTGTACTTTCCCCATCAGTTCCCAATCTATTCAGCAAGAGAACAAAAGGCATTTACCAATTTTTCCCTGAATAAGAAAACAAGGCAGAAGAAAAACCTGAGAAGAGGAACAGAAGTGATTTCAGCATCTAATCCTGCCTGGTAGCCAAGTGCTGCTTCTTGTAGCTCCTAGCCCATAAAGCAGCTCTGCCCACAACCTACTTCAGGTCATACAGGTTCTGCCTCTGGTCCCACCTGTACCCCCAGTTACAGTCACACAGGTAGGAATCAGCCTCACCACTGAAGAACTGGGCAACCTAATGTAAACATGCAAGAAATAAAACCTTGGCTTAGACAGTCTTTGCTCTATTCCACAAAGGATCAAAAACCCCACAGTGGTCTTTAGGTAGTACCTTTTACGCAAAAAGGGCCACAACTTTTTTTCCCCCCAGTTCTGATCACTCAAAAAACCACAATCCAGATCACTACAAGCTGTGTATGTCCACTTGCTGGGAATCAGACACTAAGGCACTTTACAACATCAACCAGAAAAAAGCATCATAGTACCCTGAGGCAAACATATTATATACAAACAAAATTATATATATATTCTATACACAAAGTGAAAGATATCTATAGAAACCACAATTAGATTCAAACTTCAGCATTATCTGGATGCCAATTTTAGCCACAAATCATAGTAAAGTGGTGCCTATTTAGAATAAATCTTAAAACCAAGAATAAACAAGGCAAGGTGTTATTTTTAAACACATTATCTTGGCAAATAAACCCGTGGAGGATAGCAAAGGTTTTCATAGATGCTGCAGAGTTAAAGCCCATTCCCTCTCTCCCCTAAGCTTGACCTTGTCTCTACAGGTGCTCACAAGGTTTGTGAACATGTTAACAAAGTTCTTTCTAGTGAAGATGCAGAAACAGCATCTTTGGACCATGACTTCAGACCATCTGCTACTGCAGGTCCAGAGAGAGTGCAGATAATTTCGTGCCTTACCTTTTCTAGACTTACACCTGTTCTTTTAACGAGTGCTTGGAGTCTTGCAATAGTCTCATTTTCCTTTAGCAGCTCATAGGAGTTCAGAGGTGATCCTGCTATATTCCCATTTCTTTTATCAGAAACCAGGTCACATGTTCTGAGGCTCTTCATCTTGGAGGCACTTTCACTGCAGTGAAGGTTTCCCTCAGGTGGAATTCCAAAAGCCATCAGTATCTCTGAAATTTCCTGAATGAACTCAAGTTTATTTGGAAACTGGGGTAGGTCTTCTGGCAGCTCGATAAAATGGTTGTCTACATCCACAAAGCACAGGTTAGCCTGGAATTTAATTTAGAACAGGATACCATTTCAACATCACTAGTTGCACAGGGATCATGTTTTATTAGTCTTTGGGTTTTGTGCTTATTTAAAGATTCAAATACATTTGCATGTGTTTGGTTATTTTGTAAAACAGCCTTGCCCCAACCATAACTGAACTGGGTTGGCTGACTTTGAAGAAAGCAGCACAACACCTACATTTCCAGGTCTTTCAAGGAGGTAATTGAGAGAGAAGACTTAGTTTAAAGTCATTTACTAGGTACAAAAGATATTGCAGCATAAATTAGGTACAGATGTGATATTTTTCTTACACATACAGCTAAATTTTAACTACAGGGTATTTGCAATTCTATTTCATACATGTGCACATGCGGGTGATTGCTTGTTCCTCAGATTATCAGTCCACTTCTCTAAAAGACTTCACAAATTCTATTCTAATAGGTGTGATGATATTGCAGAAGCTGCAATAAACTTATCTGGTTTTGCAAGCAAGTTGAGAACTAAGGCGATTCTTTGAATGAGTAAGTTTGTTTCCAAGGGGAAAAATGAACAAAACTGGTTTCCATTCTGTTTTTCTGTTCCTATATCCAACTAGTTTACCATTAAAAAAGACCAAAGGGGCAGGGAGAGAAAGAAAAAAGAAAGAAAAACCACCTCTGTGGCTTCCACAGCAAGATCAAAAGAAGCTCTGCTTCTTTCAAGGTTTACCTCACTCTACATTTGGCAAGGGGGAAGGTTCCCCTTTTGGCTTCTGCGTTGCAAAATCTGTTTCAAGACATTACCTAACTACAAACATCCCAGCAAGAACCCCATTCATGTGTGAAATCTGCTTGGAAAGTTAAGTACAAAGAAGAAACTTGACTTGTCTGCAGAGGCATTTCAGTTTTTCTTCACTGCAGAATTAACATTGACTGTAATTTTTCTGTTTGATCTCTTGGCATACAAATCCCTTCACTCAGATTATGGGGTACTTTCAACCCAACTTCACTGCATTATTCTCAGAAGCACACCTGAACTCAGGTCTCACTACAGCTTTGCAGCAAAATACTTATCAAGTCTATGAGAGCTAACAGACTTCCAGTTATTTCCCATGATTCAGGAAGTGCACAAGGATGGAAGCACTTTCACCATTTCATTGGGAAGAAACAATTGAAAGAGATTAACATGAGATGGAATGAATGATGAATGATCCCAGAAATCAGAGCCATGTACACAAGCAGGGAAGCATCAGTAAGGACAAAGGAGTTCTGGTAGGATTTTGCTGTGGGACTGACCACAGGAAGATTAGAATAAACTGTGCCTGACAAGACCTGTTCATTTAAGTGAACTGTTGTGAAAACATACATTTGGAACTTGTAACAAGTCCAGCTCCCTTGGCATTTCTACAGAACAGATTTAGGATGTCAATTCTCCTTAAAACATAAATATCATACTGAACTTCCAACACTAGAATTGAAAAAAAGAATTCTTAATGCAGAACTCCACTGGACATATTACAGTAGTTTGCACAGAATTGTGCATGACGAAGTCCAATTTATGCTCTGCTACAGTATTACCCACAGTTACACAGGTAAGCAGAATTCCTGATGTTTTAACATTTTAATACTTGGATTGATTTTTATGCTCAAAGGAATGCATATAAAACAGTGTAATACCTCTTGCATAGATCCTTTACTGTAAATTAAATCACAAATTGAATTAGGTGTTGCAAAACAATCTAAGGTCAATAAAGAGAATCAAGACTTTGATTCTGAAACTGCTTCTGGTGCACCCTAGAAAATGTTTTTCTTTTTAAATAGGGCAGGTGCCACTGTCCAAATTTCCCCAATATCAGCATTGCTCCAAGACAGCAGATGGTGTGTGTGCCCACCCAGCCAGGCAGCCCCAGCCCTGGGCAGGGAATGGTCTGTGTGCACCTGCTTCCCATTCAAACAAAGGGACAGCATGTACACAAGAACATCCATGCTTCAAGTAAGCACCTGAATTTAGGAGCTTCAAGACTCCCACTATACACATGGCTCTGTGATGATTAGGAGTCAAGTCAGCTTATATTTATCAGGAACACTGTAAGCACTTCAAGACATGAGAGAAATAAAGCTTTGAAACCAGGCACAATACCTACCAATCAGTGCTGAGGAGAAACAAAAGGCATTTAATTTGTCTCAAGAAGTCTACAAAATGGCAAGACAGACTCACTAAGAAACTCTTCAACCCATTTAATTGTATTACTTCCTTTTACAACTTCCCTTAATTGACGCCATTCTTTCTTCTCTTTTGGATTATCTACCATAGCAGATTCTGCAGAAAAGACCACTATTGGTTAAGCTTGGTTGCACTTAAAAAGCACTTGGCCTAAAAGGAACAAAATATTAACCTTACCAATGTAAAAATTCTAGTCTTTACACTGAAATTAAACTCCTTGCCAATGGAAGGGAAAACTAAACCTAATGCTTGCTAGAATTGCTTGTATCTGAGCTCATCTCACTAATTTTCTTCCAAAAGCTAAATTTCCCTTCAGCAGTTCTTCTCTCAGAACAAAACACGTAATTTAAACATTCTGAGCTACCAATGATGATTATCATGCAACTTACTACTACATTTCCAAGAAACTGCTCTATATGGAACATTGAGGAAAAAGTGTGCAGCAATACTCCAAAGAGAATAAAGAATATTTTTGGGACACATTACAGTTTTCCAGTACCTGGTAAATAACACATTAGAGAGGACTGTCTAGAGGAGTATAAGCAGAGAAGATTCAGTAGATGGCTTTAGCCTCGTGTCATTCAGGGACACTGAGCACATCCTCAAGAACACAGACACTTCTGAAAAGGCCACATTCTTCAGGGAACAGAAATGGCAGACACCTCACTACACAAGCCTTTCTACACAAGCCTTTCAAGAGGTACAAAACCAACATTTTTCTGTAAAAATAAAATCTGAAGTAAGTGGACCACCAGTAACTGACATCAGAACAGTAAATGTCACTATACTGCTACACTATAGAACCAGCAGAATGGAATACCAGTAAGGATAGAGGAGCTCCTCTCCTTAATAACTAAGAAAAATTAAATGGCACTTATTTATGGAATCACGGTCATCCAAAGCATTTTGCATGCTAGGAACTGGACAAGTACACAAAGCAGAAAAATAAAGGATTCTTCAGTCACAAAGGGTTAGTTATTTTCTCTCTGGAGGCTGTAGCATATTGAGTGGCTGTGAATAGCTGACAGCTCTGTATGTAAACCCTCGTGGATACACTGATCACTATTTCACACATGCAAAACTAAAATGATATAGACAAGATACTTAGCAATATGTGCAAGTAGAGATATAACTGAAAGAGGATCCTTAAGTTAGTTGCTTGGTATTTCAGGTCTCTAGAACAGTCAAACATTCTTTTATTTGTTCCTGAGATATTGGTTTTCTGATCAAAAGAAAACCTCAAACAATTACACACCACTTCAATAGCAGATTGTCACAAGTGAGGACACGTTGCATCATCTACAACAAAATGTTCTGAGAAACTGCACTAAGGAACAAGGGTATCACATCCTAATTTAAAATCTTGTCCTTCCCATAAACTTTTATCATCAAAGAGTCCAGGTCAAAGTCTTACAAACCCTAGAAATGTGGAGCTAAAAAAAACCCAATGTTCATGTATCTGCTGCCAAAGCCTGAAGTCAACAGCACCACCTACCATAGGCTCAGGGAGGTCTGGACTACACTCATGGATTCCAAAGGCAAAGGACAATTGCAATTCTTTAGTTTGACCTCAAGTACAGCAAGGACCAAAGCCCCACACAGACCTAGCAAGGCCTGCATCAAGCCCACATCCTCCCTTTCAGCTGTGTTCGAAAGTACAGAAGGAAATGATTTAGGTGCTGCCAAAAGGACAGCTTCTGCTTGAACACAGCACTGAAAAACTAAAACCCATTCATCTACAACCTCCATCACCTTTGTGCATTAGGTCCTAACCCTGCAAATAATCACCCTCTTCACATAACACACATAAAAAAAGGCTTTGTAAGCTTATACACACCTAATTGACTTGTGGAAAGTGTGTTTACAGTGGTCCTAAATCCTAAAGGATGCTTCTGTGTCATTCCTGCAAGCAAATGGTGACCTTCTGCACTTATCCTCAGCCCTACTATTCTCCTTGCCAGCCCAGAAATTGTGACAGAACAGCTTAAAGCCATTTCAGCTTTCACAAACTCCTCAGGTTGCTGTTTAACACTGAAGGATAGGAAAACATAAAACTACCAATAAATTTGCAGTATCATCAAGCATCTATCAATCAGCAGATAGCCTAAGAATGCATACAAAGCAGTGATTATCTTGAAACAATTATCTTGGTCAGTCTGGTTTAAACATCAAGAGGAAAACAGGCTTTTCAGAATATCTTCTTTATCTTCTAAAACAGCACAAAAAATTAAAAACCCACAGAGTTTGTTCAAATTCAGCATTGAATAACATCCTTTTAATGGTTGAAATAAAAACACTGAGAATATATATATAATCTGTCTTATACTAGCAGAGAACTTGATTTTAGGCTTTAAAATCTTCCAATTTCTCTAAAGGAAAAAGTTATTGCCCAAGACCTTTGGGGTCACTTCATTAAAAACAAGTTATTTAATTACATACTACCTTTGTTTTATTTAACCAGTGCTGGAAAATTCAGCATTGTTTATTTTCACTCAAAACAATTTCAATTTCTACCATCCTCCTAAATTAGAGTGGTAAAACACACATGCGAATCCAGTAGCATGAAACTGTCAGCATTAACTTGATTTTAATTTATTTGTTAAAAATATATTGCTATAGCACTGCAAAAGTGTCTTCAAAAGGAAATGCAAAGATACATCAAAAAAACAATTACTTGAGCACTTGCTAGGTTTGTGATCTGCAAGAAAGCTAAGTTCAACCACTTTTTGGATCAGTTTTACTGATAAGCAAACCACACTCTTGCCAGCAACTTCTGAAACAGCTACATGTTCCTCCCTTCCCCTTTGATATGTGTAGCACCTCATTTTAGCAGTGCTTCTCCCATCCCTCCCCTTCTCCCCTGGGTTCTTTACAAGCCTCTGATGCAGCTATCAGTGAAACCACAAGGATGCTCCTCCATACAGAGAGCCCTCAGCAAAGCAGCCATACCTAGGAGAGCAAGCACTGCACTGCTGACATGCACAAGAAACTCAACCCTACAGTGAGCCTTGAGAATTCTCTACAGTTTTACTGGGCTACAGAGCCAGCTCTGCTACCTCCATTGAGTTCTCCACCAGGGATTGTTTTCTGATGTACCCAAGGGATAGTCTAGACTTGATTTTTGTACTAATGCAGCTATTTTGTTGAAGATTTTAATCATCACCTGACAAAACCTTAACTTCTAGAATACAGCTGCATTTCCATGCTCCCATGGTAAAGCATTCCCTCTAAACACCAGATGTGACTAAAATATGGGAGACAGCCACCACAAGCAAATCAAAACAAGCCTTATGGCCTATGTGTGCAAGACTTAAGCCAAGACAAACCTAACCAAGTTGGGACAGATGGTATTTTCACATATATTAGCCTCAAATGCTTTGAGCAAGACAAATTCATCTTTTTAAAACTTCACTGTAAAAACAAAAAGTCTACGATGACATTGATGTATCCATGGTATGCCAGACAGCAATAATGTATTTTTCCACAATGCCCTTCAACTGAGAAGCACTAATTAGATTTTCTCTCAAAGCTCACCTCCTTGGCCCTTGTCTAATTTAGATACCGCTTTCAACAGCAGCTGTCCCACACATTCATGTAAATAGATTAGTAACAGAGATGCAGTTTCAGGACAGTGAAAAAAATTTCTTTTTGCAGAACTCAGAATAAATTATAACACAGAACAGCTCTTGATATACCCATTGCAATAAGTAAGGAAAATTCTGATACTTACTGTATATATGAATCAGCAGCCTAGAGGAGCTTCTCACATAACCCTGATGATTTCATAAAGGTTCATATACATTCCAAAGTTCAGAAACAAGCAATGATAAGTATTAATATCCCTCCTGTTACTGACAATCAATTTGTCTTTATGGAAGTACAAATAATGGAATCCATATGCCCTCTTCTACTGTTCTACAACAACACATTATTCATGTTCCTTGGCAGTTTCTCTCAGGAATTAAGTGCAGAGCTTCTTTGGCACTTTAAGGGAAGGGTATCTGAAAGCCTAACCATAAAGCAAAGCAGTGTTGAGATGAACCTGTAATCTGCAATGTTAACTATATTAAAGCTGACTGATTAAATTATTAATATCAGAAACGCTTATACCGACCAATAATTTCACGTACTGAGACCAGCATGCACTTCGAATTCTGCTTTACATTTTAAAATGGTGCATCTACTTCTTGTTGCAATGCAGATTTTGCTGGGACATCGAGGAAAAGGGGGGGGGGAGGTTTATTTGTTTTGTGGGGTTTTGTTTGGCTGGTTTTTTCGAGCATACTCTCTACATTGAAAATCTCAACAACAGTTAAGCTCCTATTGTTCCCAGTCTACTTTGCCTCTTGAATAAGCACATCTATTGGCATAGGATAACTTCCTAATTATTTACTAAGAGACTTAAAGTCTCAAGTCCATTTCGGTGCCATAGCTCCATTCCCAGCCTGCAGTGCTAAGGACTTCATGAGTCCTTGCTCAGCAGGGACTACCAAGGGGATTTCTCAGAGTAAGTACTCATCATGTACAAAGTTTTAAGAGTTCACTCTTCAAACAGGAAAGAGAAAAGCTGAAGCTTCAGAAGAACAAGTCTTGCAGCAAATTCCACCACACAGGCATGTTGCTGCTGCCATCTGTCCCACGTGTCCTCCCCTCCCAGATAACTATGATCTAAGACACTACCAAAAATCTACTCCTTCACCTTCATGAAAGACTACCTGTACAAGAAAATGCAAATTGAGGTGTCACTGCTTTTTAATACTACTTGGATTTCATTTTTAACATCTAAAATAGATCAACTACCTTACTTTAAACCTCAAAAATAAGCTAATAAATCTCTTAAAAAACTGTTGACTTTTTAAATAATTGAAATATCTCTTTGAAGTTAAAAATATGTTTATTTAGTTGGAACTATTGCAGTGCTTTTAAAATGAGGAAGTACTTTACAAAGGAAGACAGTCTTTTAGAAGCTTGTGGTAACAGTGAAAACATCCATGATGTATATTAACATGCATATCCACACATGCATCATCAGCTACTCTCTAAAAAGGGTACTAACCATATTAATTAGGCCTGTCAGTACAGCCAAAATTCTGTAAAAATGTAGTAAACCAAAGCCATAGACTGTTTTCATGGCAAGGACAGACACTACTGTTATTAATTATGCTACTGGGGAAAAAAAAGAGAGAAAAGAAAGAGTTTAAATACTTCACCTTTCATAGAAAAAAATAATAAGTTTGAAAAAAGTTTTCCTTTGAACTCGCCAGGAAAAACAAATGAAAACTACCAGCATATGGATTTGAGAAAAAGAGCAATGTTGGCATGGAGACCAGACTGGAGGTTCACAAAAATATCTTGTCTAATTTCACACCGCTTTTTAAAAAAAGAAGGTTTTTTTGTGTCAAGCTATGTTGCAGCACTGCCTGATAATGAAAATTAAAACCATCACCACAAAACCCTGTGCCTGACACACTTCTGCTTTCCCAGAAACGTAAATGGTAATACAAGAAAAGAGAGTCAGAGAAAGCAGCAGAGAATAAAGAATCCTACCAGCGCCTGTAAGTGGGGTGTTTCCATGGTTTACCCAGTTACCACCCTGCAAAGTTACACCTACAGGTGAGCAGACTGCAGTAGGGACCAGACATTTCCTCCGCTACCTTGGGTAATGCTCAGCCACTTGTGGTCCCCTGATCATCACAACCAGCTCTTAAACTCTCTTGGCACTTCCCTAAAAAGAGTACTTGTGAAATGAACAGTGGGATAAAATAAAGACAACCTCTAAGCAGTTTGAAGGCAGCCATAGGCCCATGTAAGAGTTGCAGAACCTTAGACTGTTTCTACTTTATATAGGGGTAGGGAGGACTCTCAATACCACCCCAATCAGCACCAGTTTGCTGCAGACTGAAGCATTCATTCTGAAGAAAATCTGAAGCAGTTCTGTGCAGACACCTGGCAGGCTGGACGCAGGTAAGCCAACGCCAACTCAGAAATTCAGTGCAGGGAAGGCCAGCCTAACTCTGTGCAGGTAGGAACCAGCACAGTGCTGAAGCCAGAGGAGCTCTGCTCACTCACCACCACACAGAAACAGTTTGTGGCCTCTTGGCCACAGCTGGGGAATTCACACTGCACTTCCTTGCACTTTTTAGAACTGCAGGGCTAAGTTTTGCAGGACAAAGAAGTGTTCTTTCTGTAAACCTAACATACTGATTCCTGTAAAATTACAGTTTAATTTTATCAGAGCACACAATTTCAAAAGTGGGGCTTTATCTCTTTCACCAGATTTTCCTCAGCATCTCCAAAAAATAAAGACTGATCCCAAAGCAGAGCCAGCAAGAACTTGACAACGGCTGCTGGAATTAGCACTGCTGTTATGGCTCATTTCTCACTCCCCTCACAGTCATGGACAATATTTAATCAATCAAG
Organism: Campylorhamphus procurvoides; assembly: GCA_013396655.1. NCBI lineage: Eukaryota > Metazoa > Chordata > Aves > Passeriformes > Dendrocolaptidae > Campylorhamphus > Campylorhamphus procurvoides. Next base: position 1,184,690 of record WBMV01003337.1, read on the forward strand.
ACAAGCTCCTCTCACCTCTTGAGGAAGTTCCAGCTTAGACCTGTCATCCAGCCCATTAGAGTGCAAGCCCATGAGGTAAGGGACTGGAGCATCTAGAAAATGAAGGAGGGATGCTGGCAGGATAGGAACATACACATGCTGCCACTGAAATGGAAACATCAGTGCTGTGATGGTCTCTGCTACGGTCATCAGCCTCTGATAATCTGAAAAAGATCAAGAAAAAAATAAATTTTTTCACAACTATTTGTAAGTAAATGAATTTAAGCTAAAGAAATGAGAGCTTGCTTGAAAACAGAAACCACAAAATCCAGTACTAGCTGAGTGGCATTGTAATGAAAGCCTAGACCTGCACACCCAGCACATTTGCTGAAACAACAGAGAGCTCAAGGCAAAGTAGGTCATTCTACAAGTCATATGGAAATGAGCAAATTGAGTCTTAATGCATGCTAAGTCACTTTCTGTCACCTATACCAGGGTCCCCAGGAGCACCAATTTGAGTACAGAAGCAGTATTGTAATCGGCTAAGAAACACATCGGAAACAACTTCTTTTCTCAGTGCTTATGACTATCTATGGGAGTCTTGGATGAAACCCAAGGCATCTGGTATCTCTCAGATAAACATTTTTTAAAAGAGTGTTTAAATGGCTGTAAAGCATGCTGTATAGCAGCCAACCCAACAGTGTGACTGAAATAACTATGCAGAAAACAAAAAGCATCAGCTTCGTTTATCCTTTGCAATGTGTGACCAAAGCCCCAGTTCAATGTAAAAACAACTCCTCTCCTCGAATTTGACAGCAGTGCTAAATGTACCTGTGCAACATGTCAGAAAGATCTTTTTATTTAGCAGCTGGTGGCTAGAGCAGCTCACACTGCAGTGTGCTGGGCCAACACCTCACCCTCCTCCTCCAACTCCAGATTTAAGGGGTTTTGGTGTCTACCCACCGTAAAGGGGGAGGCAACACCAGGTGAACTCAGAGTGTGTGTTCTAACACCACTGCTGAAATATGCTGAGTGCTTGTGAGCTGCCAGGCTGGAAAGAGCATAAAACAAACTCACAGGACTAGGACAATTCCTACCTTCAGTCAAACTATAATTAATGCACAAACAGGAAACAGAGGATGTCTTTTTCATGATACTGCAACAATATCAAATTCCAGTCAGGAAAGGAATGGGGAATAGGAGGAAGGGAAAAAAATCAGTAACCTGTGTGCTGGGGTGTGGGTATGCATGTCTTCTCCTTACATGCTCATAAAACTAGAGACACTGTGAAACTGAAAAAGACACTTGAAGGCACAAGCTCAGGTGTTTCTGAAGCTGTCACACACTGTTGCAAGGAGTAGATGAAAACTGCAAGAATAACATTTGTTCTAAACACCCTGAAGAAAAATTCAGCTTAACGGTGCACTTCCCAAGGTTACGGCTTTGATTCTATCCTTTAGACAGACTCCACTCAGACTTTCGAAAGCAGAATACAAAGGAGCAAGAAATTCAGATCCTGGCATTCAGGATTAATTTCGTTTGAGGACAAAGTTGCAGAGTTTGGGGTCTGCAAAGAGACCCACAACCCAAGAGAAACTCACCACAGGTTTTGTTAACATCAGTCATAATTCTGCAACTTAAGCTTTTGATTTCTTCTTTTCAGATCAAGCAGTGTTAATAGAAAAGGTTATTGCATGGAGCTACCTGTCACTGCCTCACAGGAGAACTACCATGGCCAGAGGAGCCCTCAATCAAAACAGAGGAAAATAGTTTAAACAGTTCAAAGTTTTTGCCAAAAGCTTATTTGGACTGAAACACCATAGGGGACAATCAATGACCATCACCAGCAACACTGCCCTACCCTGCCTGGACACCAGCTCCTGCCTGCACAACCACTTTGGGTTTGCAGCTTTAATCACAGCCTGACTGCAAGGAAGTGATGAATTAATGATAAGCTTTGAGAAGAAGAAGAATCTATACCATACCCTATTTTCTTCCGTTATAAAAGGAACTTTAAATGTAGCCACAGATACACAAACATTCCAGCTGGTTTGCATTCAGCTTGTTTATTTGAAAGAACAAGTCTCAGAATAGAAACAGTGTTTTCCTGCTACACAAAACCCCCTGTCTAATCCTGCTGGCTAATTTAAATACAACTTCTCCCTCTGTCATTAAGCTAACTTTAGTATTAGCCTTTCAAATTAATTACAAAGCAACATCAATAATTCAGAATTTCTATCCACTGGGCAGGCATCCTCTGCCACTGAGCTATCTGCAAATGCAGCTCTCTGATCATGGATATCCACATGGCTTAAGCTATTCCCAACTATTTGGGCTGCACAGTTGCAGCCTGCAAGTAACAATGACTGCATTCCGCAGGTTTTGTGCACATCAGGAGCTGTTGGCAAAAGTCAAGGACAAAGGTAAGAAGCCTGCAAACATAAAACAAAATAGCTTCAATGTTTTCTTAAGTTATATCTACCCTGAGAAGGTATGAGGGGGTTTTTGTGTTTAAAAAAAAAAGCAAGCATCATACTTCTAGTACTAAAGAATCAAAGAAGATTGAAAAATAACAACAAAAATCCTCTAAGAGTGAAGAAGCACTTCAGTAGTGGTGTTGCTCTTTTTCCTGGAATAGGAATGTGCTTATTCTGGTGCCAATGACAGAGTCTTTTGGCCTTGTATTGTACAAGAGCACTGGTAGGGAAATAATGACACACCACTAGGGCACTGTTAGTTTGGAAAGTGCTTAACTGATCACTGTGTAAGGAAAAGAAAATCCACGGCTTTTTAATATGGCCACTTAAGAACGAAGAAAAAGGCTGATTTGTTATTCTAACCAATTACTATAGAAAAAATACACGATCTCTTAAAGTGCACATGAGCAGTAATTTACACTAGCATTTATCTATATCTACTATATGTACACATTTGTGTTGTTTTTTAAAAAGCAAGTAAATTCAGATACAAGAGCAATATAAATTGCAGGAACGCAAACCAGCTCCCACAGAATAATCTGGTATGGGCACTACTGCAGGCCTCCAGCACCACTGTCTCTGCCAGAATTCCTCAGCACTGGCTCAGCACCAGGAGCAGCTTCAGATTCTTCACTCTCTTACAGGCACCTAAGATTTTTCCCAATGGGAGACAAGTCTCTCAAGAGGACAATCAAATTGAAGTATTCATCCCCTACATTTGGCTTACACCAATCCAAAACACACAGGCTGTGCCAATACAGTGGGACAAAAGAAGAATTTCCAGAGGCATCAAGTCAGAAACATGTCAAAGGAATCTTAAATCAAAACACATTCACTGCCAAGTGAAGCTACTCCTATTCCAAGGACTAACTGCAACTTCATATGCTAAATAACTTGTTTCATAAAGCATCGCACTTGGCAGCAAAGTCAGAGTCACAGAATCATAGAAAGGTTTGCATTGGAAGGGACCTTAAAGTTCATCTCAGTCCAAATCCCTTGCCATGGGTAGGGACACCTTCCAGCAGACCAAGTTGCTCAAAGTTCAAGGCCACAACCTGGCCTTAAACACATCCAGGGATGGGGCATCCACAGCTTCTGTGGGTAGCCGGTTCCAGAGCCTCACTACCCTCCCCACAAAGAATTTCTTCCTAATATCTAATCTAACCCTCTTTCAGCTCTGAGGCCACTTCCCCTTGTGCTGTCACTCCACAACCTCGACAAAAGTCCCTCTCCAGCTCTCTTGTAGCCCCTTAAGGTCCTGGAAGGGTCCCTAAGGTCTCCCTGAAGCCTTCTCTTCTCCAGGCTGAACAGCCCCAGCTCTCTCAGCTCATCTCCACAGGATTGCTGCTTCAGCCCTCTGATCTTCATGGCCTCCTCTGGGCTCACTCCACCAGGTCCATGTCCTTCCTGTGCTGGGGGTCCCAGAGCTGGACACAGTATTCCAGGTGGGGTCTCATCAGAGATCACCTTCCTCAACCTACCGCTCATGCTTTTTAATTTGCAACCCAGACCAACAAGAGCACTGGGGTTTGGTTTTTATTTTGGTGGTGTTTCATTATTTTGTGTGTGTTTGTTGTTGGGTTTTGGGGAAGGGTTTTAAGTAAATCTTACAAACCCTCTGATCCTGACACATATTGTTCTAAATCTAAATCTACTCAATGAGTATCATAATCTAATCTGACATAGAAGAAGAAATTATTATCTCAATCACCTCAAATATCCTGGACAACAAAAAATTTAGTATTTATATCCTGAAGAACCTAGACCTCACACTGGTGTGCATGCAAGAATGTGAACAAGCCTTTACAAAGGTAAAGCAATTTCGGATTCCACTTAGAACTGAGTGCACCATTACCTGTGTTTCCATTCAATCTTCCTTGTTTTACAAACAGCAAAAACCAGATGATACTGAAGAAAGAGCTGAATGCATTAGGAGCATATTCCAGTTTAAAAAAAGAAAACAAAAAAACCAAAAAAGCAACAAAAGCGAACAAACTCCCCAAAAGGAAAGAAAAAAAAGGCACAGGGATTAAATCCCTCAGAAAGACTTAAGAGGAGCTAGGTTTCAAAAAACATAGGCTGTTATTACTGAGCAGGCACTGCTGCAGCTAGTTCACCAAAAGTGAGGGCCAATAGTCAGTAAACAAGTAAAATTCTTTTTATACTGAAAGAAAACTTTTCAGCCAAAAACTAGAGGTGACAACTTGATAGAGAGTCAAGACACTTCTATAAGGTACAACAGCCCAACTGAGCTGAAGCTTGGGGTGAGGCAGGGGAGTAGTGGACAGAAACTGTCATAACTGATCATGGGTCCCTTTGAACTCCAATTGACTGTGCCTGCAAACAAGAAACTCAAGTGTTCTCAGGGCTATTTTAAGCTTCTTTAATTAGCCACTGATCAGACACTTGGAAAGGGCCCAAGACAGAAAGCTCAACCTATAAATATGACTTGGAAAGAGAGCCCAGAATACAGACAACTAGTCCAGGAGCGAGCTGAGCTCCAGCCTGGGAGAAAAGAGTTACTCATAACACAATGGCCTGAGAAGAGATCCAGGAACACTGTTCCCATATGGCAAGGCACACACTGCTTTTCTTGAGGAGCTTTCCACCATCGAGGCACACATGATCCTGCCACAGGAGGTCTCAGGCCAACAGGACCTCCCTCTTCTTCAGATTGTAGAGACTGATCGTAGAGGATGTTTGAATCCTCCCCCTGTGAGACATGGGTATCCACATAAACAAACTCTTCCTAAATCTCAAACATAAATACCTGATCCGTTTCTGGAGAAACCACAAAAGAAGTTCATCTGCTAGACAAGGATTTCTAGATTTTCTATGAACAATAAGCAAAGTAATTCGGGTTTTAAATCCAAGAAAGTAGCTCCTATAGAGTTGAGTAAGTTTTATTGAGTGCATCCGAATTACTGGGCAGTTCACAGTGTTTATACAATGCAATAACTGTCACCTAACACCCTACTGCCATTATGCACTTTTAATCACCTGAACTGTGCACACAAATCCATCTTTGGCTTTAGTCTGTGCACAGATCTCAACACACAAACATCTATACTTCATCCTTGGAGAAGGTTGCTAGTAACTGCAGGTTATATTTTCTAAGCACTTACCATTTGTATTCTACATATTTCTGTGACAGCTCAATGGAAGAAAACATCAAAACCAGATTTCAGTAACACCATGGCATATTCCTGGATTTGTCTTGGGGTCTTTTAGGCTTCCTTTCCATTACTATAAAACACTGTTCAGAAAACAGTCTATTTTAAACCACACCATTATGGATGGGTGAGTCTGAATTAATGCTAGTCAGCTTGGGACAAAAAAAAGTAGAGAAATTAACTTTTGGCATAATTCCATATACTCTGTGTTAGAGCAACAAGATGCAGAGTAAGAAGGCCAGTATCCACAAATGTCAACACAGAAAATGGATAGCACTCCCACACTACTCACTAACTGATACACATGCTATTTCAGCCTAGTTGCTGCCTCTCCTCTTCAAAGCAAGCTTTAGCTGCTTGGCTTCAGCAATAACTGCTTCAAGGCCTTAACAGAGATTTGGGCTTTAAATTCGGTCAAACAAAACTTTTTTCAGGTAATTACCTTTCAAAGTAACAACTGAAACATTACATTAGGTACTCAGAAGATTATATTTGCACCATTAACTATTTTCCAGATTGAGATATGTAACTAACTACGTATCTTCTCAAAATGCACAGGTAGCTTGGCAGAGGCAGGAAGGAATTCAACTAAGCAGCTAGAGCAGAACATGGAAGAAGGCATATTGCTCTATCCAATAACACAGTTCCAGAGCCAGCAACAAAGGGATCAGTCAACCCATGACAGCAAGGAGATACTTTGTGAAAGCCCAAAGTTCTAAGTTCAGGTGTCTAACAGCAAGAGCCAACACAACTCTCTCTTTGCGACTCCAGTTCTTCTCTTTCCATTAAGACCTGCACACAGATCAGTCAGACTGCATTAGCATGCTCATGCCACTTTAATGCAGCTCTTCTGTTGTTTGCCTGGTTTTTAGAATTCAAGAAACGAAACGATCTTGTTGCCAGTACAACTACAAGGTAAGAAAACACAACCCAAGTACTCACGCTGTGAATAAAGCAGTATCTGAAACTCCAAGAGGGCACAGGTAAAGAGTTGAACCACATTTTCTACTCCAAGCAATTCAAAAACTTCTTTAACTGGAAAATCAAATAATGGCAGTTCACTGGTGCTTGGCCTCTGGCAGATAATGGGTCCATAAACACCTGAAAATTTTAATGACCTTCCTGCTGGAGGAAGAGGAACCTCATAGAGAATATTGTAGATGTAGCTTTCTAAAGGTAGTGGTGGTGGCTGAGGTGAAGTCACTGCTTGATGAAGTTGTTCTAGTACTTTCTTACAAGCTTTCATAAAAGACATCGGAGTAATCAGACAAATGCACTTTGAGACATAGAGTGTGTCTCTGCTGATGTCATAGGAGTTAAAACGCTGTAGCTTTGAAACAGAGGTGCCATTGCAGTCTCCAGTGCTGCTGCAGCTCTCCTTGTCATTTGTGGGTGGAGTATGAAGAATGTCATATTCAGCATTGTGCATATGATACAACGTCTGCATTGCACTGCAGATCTGTTTGCTAGTAACCTCCTCAAAAAACGTGAGAGAAAATCCAAATGTCCGTGAGCCATCTTCACGAGTAATAATGAAAGAGTGGAATTGAGGTTCTCTGGAATCTGCTTGTGTCTTGAAAGCAAGCCCTTTAGGCATACACAGCTATAAAAAAGGGGGAAGGGGAAATAATATACATTAAAACACACTTTTCTCTCCTTCTGCCTCTAGAAGCATTGGTGAAAATAGGGTTTAGAATCCACAGATTGTCATCGCATTTCACTATAAATTCAATTAAGTGTTAAATCTCTGCACAATACAGTAATACAAATCTAAATCAGAAAAACAAAAGGAACTTTTCAAAAGGGTTGCATGTGTTGCCTGTTGAAACTCGTAACTGTTTCATTACCAGCCTCAACAGGAATAAAATAACAAAATACAATCTCAGATAAAGGAAATTATTTTGGTCACCAAGACTAAAAACCTGGCAGAGAAAAGTACTATATTTTACTTAAATTTAAAAATCACACTGCATTCCATTAAACAGAAAAATCATGCACAAAAAAAATATTCATTAATTGCAGACTAATTTCTTTCTCTACTGATTCTCTAGAATGTAACAAAAAAAAGTTGTAAAAGAACAAAATCTCTCCTAGGCACTTACTGATTTCCCTCAAAATATACCCTAATTAAATGAAAAAGCCTTTTGAGGCTACCCAATTTAGAGAAACTCATGATTATTTCCAATCTGTAACAGACCTTACACTTCTTTTGTCAAAGAAAGCACAGATTAATGCCTTCAATTGTTAAAGCAGGTTTTTGTCTTAAAAACAAAAGCCTTTAAGTGATACTGACCATTCCCACTGCATCCTGGTCAAAAGGGTTCCATTCAATATTCTCAGGATAGCGAGCAAGAACTTTGGATTTAAATGTGCGTCTTAACGGAGTCTGTTCAAAGTTTTCCCCTGCAAATGAAAGCAAAAACCAGAAGCAAATGTTTCATTCTCTTTTGAAACTCAAACAAGGCAAAAAGCAGGACATCAGTGGGTAGATGCGAGGATAAGTGAATTAAGGGCACATTCCTTTTAAGAGAAACAGAAAATGCAAGACAGTTTGTTAGCATATAGTCAGACTGCAGAGAGTAGCAAGGATTAGCGCTGTAACAGTTCTATGTCGTTAGGTATCTGTGCTTTTCCTTAAGTGTGACAATCTTGAGATTGTGGCCATGACAGCAATTCCGTAAGCCACTCTTTGCATATTTCAGATGCCCATTAAAGCATAGCTAAAGCTTCAGTTTCAGCGGAATTTTGTTACTGAAGAAAAGCACAAATAGACAAGATGCAAAGATGATGCAACTTTTAGATAGACATACAAGTGACATCACTTAATTTCATTTTCGAGACTTAGGAAAAAAATATATTCACCATCTACTGCAAGAAGTTAGCTGTGAAGAAAGAGTCTAGAAGGTTAAAAGATCAAGAACCACATAAACATCCATGAAGAGAGTATCAGATGAAAAAAGAATTGTGCATTTTTTTCTCCCCACACTTTTTCCTTTACCTTCTGTTGCACTTGAAATGAAACGGCTGCCACCATCTCGGGTTTTAGAGGCCTGTATATACTGGCATAAAGCTATATAACAAATAAAAACAACACTGCATTATAAATTTCATACTGTTCACTGCGATCATGTTGCTAACACATACCAGTAAAAATCACCCAAATATCCAGAATCAGCATGCATAAAGGACAGTCTGCTCTCCTAATATGCGTTTTATATATATACACAACTTACAGAAAATTCTATGTACACATTTCTTCTAGGAAATGATCAGTATGTAACAAAACCTCATCGATCCTGTACACACAATGAGAGTACTGACACAGCAATAGGAATTAGTTGCTTGGGAAATTGAAGTTTCACATGTTCACTATGCAACATTCCCAAAGAGCAGATGATGAAGCTAACCCCAAAGACAAGACTATCTCAAGGCCCTTAGAATTGCATGAATTTAAATGCCCAACTTTTCACAGACACTATCCATATACTGGACTGGCTGATAAGTCTTGTTTAGAAGCTCTTAAATTTCCTCTAAACAAATGACAGTTCACTGACAGCACAGAACTTTATGCAGCAAATATTCTGAGTGTGTATAGCTGCTTCAGGAAAAAAAAAAGCACACAATTGCATGTCTTAAAATAAGCTTAGTTATATTACTAGAATGCAATTAGCTAAATGAGCATGCAGCTGTTGACAGCTGCGCTAACAATCAGGCACAATTGCATGAAATCATATGCTCCAAATAAATTGGACTATTTCAGCCACACGAGCAAAAGAGAAAACCCACTTCAATTCCTCACTTGTTTTCTTATATGCAGCAATTACTTGGCAATAGAAATTGATTTCAGAATTGGTTGGATTTGTTCTGTACTGTTACAGTTATATTTGAAGTTCAATTTCTAAGCCAAATTAGAATCTTTATTTGGTATAACTTATTTCCACAAAGTAGCTGTACACAGAGATAGCTGCAATACTGTCTATCCTTGATACAGAACCTGACAAACACATTACACCAAACAAAACTTCATTTCTATTGAATGCTTAGGAAGTCCTCTGACAGCTGACAAGTCATGTAACTCGGGGTTTTGTTTACATTGTCTTGAATATTACTTCAAACAGGGAACTTACCCTGAATCAGGACCTAGGACAGGTCTTTCAATACCAAAAATATTCACATCTATTTTGCTAATTCTCTGGTTTATAGCACTGAAATTGAAAGAGGGATTGTTTTTTTTCTATTTGTCCGAAAAAGCAACCGTTCAGCTGATTTTCATACAAAACCACACAGCTACATTATTTATTAATCTGTTCAACAATAACTTTCCAAAACATCATTGTTGAGAGAGAAAAATACGTATCTGGGAAAATCTGAAACAAGTACAGAAAGCGGAATATTAGGAAAAAACAGGACACAGCTTCACTGAAATATAACTATCTTGTGAAAGAGTAGAGTCCAAGACAGAAAAGATAACAGCATTTCCACAGTAGCTAAAAACAACCATAAAAGATGAAAACAATCACTTCAAGAAACTTCCAATCATCCAGAAAGAGAAAGAAAAATGGACATAATGTCACTTCTCTATTTACTGACACATACTCAAGTAAAGACAGTCCTCTGCAAAATGGTTTTAAAAATAAGTCAGGGGTTTTAACACACCTACTATTTTCTATATTTACATCTGTGCAGATGATGTAATGTCAACTTTTAGATAATTGAGGAAACCTCAGACGTTTACTAAGCTGTTTTGTTCCTGGGTTGGTTTTTTTCCTTCCACATATGTATAAGGGAGAAAATACCTGATGGCCAGATGTTCTCTGGAACTTGGAAACCATACCCCACAATCACTGGGTTCACCTATGTGCAAGGCTGTGCATATTTTGAAAAGAAAATCTGTGACTTGAAGACCTTTTCATTAAGATGACTGATATTACAAAATACATGATGTTGCTCTTGCCTTCAGATTAAAAAAAAACCAAACCCTAACAAACCCTGAATGGGTGTTTTATCTATTTTAAGCAGCCTTGCACCATCTCCTCCCAAGAGACATTCTTGCCAACAAACACATTTTTTAGAGCTGGAGTCTGTCTATAATGTAATGAAAGTACAGAAATTGATTTCTGGAAACCACCAAGTCCTGGTCCAGACAAACATAAGGCAACACTTACACACCTTCCTGCAATCCAAGAAGCCATCCAGCTGTGGCATAGACACTGCTCCTGCCAGAGTGCCTCGATATTGAGGCAAACACCACAAAAAACTACTGGACCTTCAGGCTGGGCCATGGTGACTTCCAAGGATACTGACAATGCAGGGAACATCAAGGGAGAGCTCCCCAGCACCTGGAAAGTTCAACCCAGGTGATCTGTGGAACTCCAGCACACTGAACACCCTGTTTTCTTGCCATTACAACTAATGAGAACCTGAGCACCAGCACATCCACTGCAGGGCTCTCCCTTCTCTTCTCCCACTAAGCAGCCAGTGATTGTCACTAGACAGCCACCTGCCAAGAGGATGAGGGGAAGTCCACAACAGTGTTTCCTTATATCCAGAGTCAAAAGGCAATTAACCCTAAATTTTTAATTTTATGATCAATTAAAAGCCTCAAACACAAACACTTTGCTCCCGCAAAATACCAATTCCAGCACATCTCCAGCAGACAAAAATACCTGCAGGTTTCAAGATCTGCCTCTGTGTGAATTACCTGATTAATTCAATACTAAATGAAATGGTTTTGATCAAAAACACTGAAAACAAAACCATCAGCAGAAATGGACAGTTATATTCTACAACTGAGAAAATTAAGACATAAGATAACCTGACAAAAATATAATGCAATGTATCCCACGAGTTTCAGAGTGATTACAAGTCCCCGCATTAACAACTATCAAAGAACTGCTATCATCAGATCGTGCTTTTCAAAAGGTTCCTTTCCTCTAGCAGAAGAGATGGCCACAAGTACTGTCTGTCCTTAACTGAGTTACAGTAAAGAGATCTTTAAACCTGATTTCTCTGTAAATCATTTCTTTCTTTCATACAAGTTCCACATAAAAGCTTCTTTTTAGGGTTTTTCAGTGGAACACAGTATTGTCTGCTGAAGACTAAAGAGATCTTACATTTGATGATCCTCACATACATATTTACCACTCAGGTGTTTGCCACAGCATAGGAAAAGCTCTGCAAAAATCAAGATGCAAACTACCCCACAGACTACAAACCTTCAGCTGCCTTAGATTTAAAGCAGAAACAACAATCAAACCGCTAGACTATTTGTCAGGAAATGTCATACAACATATGACATGTATAAATACGGAAATTTCACAAAAAAGGAGAAAAAAACAACAATACTTCAAGTTTCAGGTCAACATGCTTCCCAACATCAGGCCTTCAAAACAAGAATCCCAGTTTATCTTGCAATGTAAATAACATCAAAAAAGCACAGAGAAACATAATTTCAATAGACACTGTACAAATCCACAAACACCAGTTCAGTGCAGCCCTGGAACTGCACACAGCAGAGGAATGACAGTGAAGCAGAAAATCTCAGAACTTCTTTGCCATTGTTAAAAAAGCACCCTCTGTGGCATTCCACTCAAAAGAGGATTGGTGAAATGATTTGGATTAAAAATAAATAAAGAGGAATAAAGAAAGGGTTAACAAAGATTAATGTTTCACTAAGCCACTTCAGACACATGAACAGCTTAATTAGTTAATGGTCATCCCCCAAAAGAAGAGGGAAGCAAAGAGTAAACCACAGACACAGAGGTTCTGAAACTAGTGTGCTGAAGAAAACGGGACTAGAGAAGAGCTTTAATAACTGGTACCTTCTGAAGTGGCCCCTCCTGAGGCCCAGGTCGATACCTGATGGCTCCTGCCATGCCAGGTAATAGATTTTTCAACACCAGTAACCACCAGCTGTCTTTGGTAATGCCCTTTGCTTCCCCTCCCTTCTTTCACGCTTCATCAACCCTCTAAGGCTCCACTACAGGGTGGGAAAGAAGCAAAGACGCTACAGCAATTAGTGACTTAAGAGAGATTTTATTCATCTGAACTGTGGCAAAACCAAGCTATTCCCACTGTTACACCATGCAGGCAATCAGCCTCATTATAGTCCTGTACTGCTCTCACCTTATTTTTTACCCCGTGTGCTGGTTTTGGCTGAGATAGGGTTCATTTTCTTCACAGTGGCAAGTATGGGGCAGTGTTTTGGACCTGTGCTGAACACAGGGTTGATAATATAGAGATGTTTTTGTTATTACTGAGCAGGACTTGCACTGAGCCAAGGCCTCTTCTGCTTCTCATACCACCCTGCCAGCAAGGAGGCTGCAAGTGCACAAGAAATTGGGAGGGGACACAGCTGGGACAGCTACCCCACCTAGCCAAAGGGATATTCTGTATGGTATGACATCATGCTGAGGGAAGAGGAAGGAAGGGGAAGACGTTTGGAATGATAGCATTTGTCTTCCCAAGTCACCATTAGCCACTGTTCTACACGTGGCTGAGTACCTGCCTGCCCAAGGGCAGTGGGGCATGAATTCCTTTTCAGCTTTGCTTGCACAGGTGGCTTTTACTCCACCTATTAAAGTGCTTTTATCTCAACCTGCAAGTGTTCTCACTTGTACCCTTCTGATTGTCTCCCCCATCCCGCTCAGGGGGAGTGAGCGAGCAGCTGGCTGGGGTTAAACCATGTAATTTAGGAAGACATACATAAAAGACTGAAGCTATTGCAGCACGCTTGCTTACCAAAAGGGAAGTCACCAGCTAGATTTAACCTCTGAGGAAGTCTCCTTGGCTGAGGGGTGCCCAAGACTGACCTGGCTCTTCCTGGGCAGGTGGAGCTCAGCTGACAGATACACCTAATGTTATTAATACCTTAGTGAGTCACCTAATACTGAGCATAAGCTGTATCACCACGTGGATCTGTAGAGTGCACTGACAACCTCTCTGGCCCTCCCTTTTGTGCTGTTCCCTGTCCTTGCCTGTGTTACTCTTCTCGCAGCCCACCCTGCGAGCCAGGGGACAGCAGTGTCTGCGTCTTAGTCTGATGAGAATTAGGACTTCAGAACTCAGAGATACTACATGGAGTTTCCAACCTATGCAGGACAGCACAGCTTTGGAAGTGTCTGCAGGAAAATATCCACATTAATGGATACCAGTTTCCTACAAGATTACACAGAGGAAAAAGAAAGGTTGTAGCAATTGGAACGAAATGAATCATTCTTCAATTCAAAACCTGCAAAACATGATCCACTTAGCTTTCCTCAGCTTTGAGCAGGAATAAAAAGAATGGATTCTGAAGATCTAATTTTAGCTCTTTCCTGATTTACCCCAGGAAATATGATCTGCTGCTTTCTGTATTCCTCTTCAGGAAAATAAAAGTTGAAAAAAAAAAAGGGCTGGGGGAATAGTTAGGTCATACAACTTGCGGTTCCACCTACTTATCACCCCTTCTTAATATATAAACAAATTACTAGTTTCAACTGAACAGTGAATTTTACTGTAAGTGAAAAAGATGAAACTCTGAACTCTCAACAAAAGAGGAAAGCAAGACCTTTTTAAAAGGCTGGAAATTCAGACTGAAACTCCTGCCACTACAGACATCCCCCTCTCACTCCATTCCCTTGCCTTTTTTTGTCTGCAACTTTGGAAAAGTTCTATTTACAACTTGAACCACAGCAGAGTGCAATTTATGGTTGCATCACTATTATGAGCTGCATGTAGCCATGCTAAGTAGTAATATATTTCCTGTCAAACCTTTGTGTGCAGTCATGAAATAAAAGCTAGATCTGTACTGAAACTTCTTAACACATACACTATAAATTCAAGCTATGACTGACAATCATCCTCGTACTCTGAGGCAGCTCATAGCCACAGATGCAACACACATCCAGATGGGACTACTTGCAAACTTCTAGTTCCCAAGAACATTTTTACATGATTCTAACAATTCAAATTTCTCTCCTGAGCAGTTTGTTTCTTTGTAAGAATGATTCTAACCCCAGATTTTTTTTTGTCAATACCTCAATCATTCTTCTCTATAAATCCCATCCTGCTGTGAAAAGTTTCCATTCAAATAATAAAGTTCTCTTGTACAGAACAGTGGCTTAAGTTGTCCTTAATTAGGAAGGGCAAACTTGATTTAAAAAGAAAAAAAACAACAAAACCAGGTATACTTTGAAAACAAAGCCTTTTTTAAACTGCATCACAGCCTTTTGTACGTGCTGTCAACTGTACTATTTGGCTTTAATTTTTAGAAAGTGACTGCAGTGTTGCAACTGTAAAAATTATGCAAGACTAAGAACTATACAGAAACTCTTCCCTGCATACTAGCTAGAAAAATGTCTTTCAGCAGCTATTTCATGTGTGGAGTCAAGCACAATTTTCCCTAAAAACAGAGAGCAAGTCAGAAGCAGTTACCCTGCTTACCAGAAAAAGTGCCCGATAAACAAACTAAATGGTAGGTGCAAGACTGATTTTAAAGAATCATTAATGCTGCCACCTTCATTTGTTCATTGAGTCCACTGATCTGCTCAAAATAATTACAGAACAAAGACATCCAGAAAGCTCGACTGATTCTGATTAAGTGGTTTGCTGCTTTCACCCTGCCAAGCAGCTTCTTTCCTTTAACTCCTGTGATACAGCCTGCTATTAATTCAATTCATTCTGTCTTGGTGTATAGTTTCTGAGTACACAACATCTTCAAATAAAAAAATCTTAGATAGCATGCAATTAAAACACTAACATGATATTTTCCACATAAAGACACTTACTGGAATCTTTTAGCATACAGTGGCAATATATCAATTCCTGCTGCCACTAAAATGAATGTCTTAAACTAAATATAAAACAGTTTCAACATGAAACAGTCATATTGCTGTAATTAACAAATGAATAAGAACAATGAGAATCTGTACCAACAACAGAAACATTTAGGGCAGCTTTCCTGTACTGCTCAGCACACCAAAGAAACTGAATCTAGGATTGAAAAGACCTTACAAAACCCTACAACCACACCCTCTACATCTGCACTTTCTGCACCTCAGTTCACACAATGTTGTAACAGTGGGAAACCTCCCAACTTGTGCAGGGTGGGGGGCTGGAGACTGATCTGATCACGACAGTCAAAGATTAGAGAACTTCACAAGTACTGGTTGCAAGTCAGAAGTTAGTCAAAAAGGGGATTTGAACAGTGCATGAACTACACACACTATTCAGACAACAGACTAATTCTGCCCTGCTTGGAATTAAAAAATGTAATATAGCACAAAGCCATACTTCAGTGAAAATGGTCATCATAGGGCATTTTGAAAATCATCTTTCTCATTCTCAGGTTTTGGGTGAAAACTTGAAAACAAGAGCATGCCTGTCAGAGGGCCTAACACAAAGGAGACAAAGTCTGAATTATTTTCAAAGATACAGTTAACACTTAGAATTAGGTTAATCTAAGGCCAGCAGTTAATGTCATAAACAGCAGTAGGAAGCAAAAACCCCAGACCAAGCCTTTGGGAGAGCAATACCATTCTGACTTTTCAGAATCTCATAGTCTAATATTAAAAAAGGAGTCCTTTCAATAGATACCTAGAGATCTATTAATACAGTTAGAATTAGTCAAAATTTATTTTTAAAACAAAACAGAACTTCTCTGATTCCTTCTTTAACAAATATTAAACCATATTAACTGCAAAGAAAAGAAAGCACCTCTTTACAATGCAGGAAACAAACATCCAAAGTTTGGCAGACTAAGGTAAGAAATTCATTAAACACGAATTCTTGTAATAAACCCCATGATTCAAGAAAAGCTGCAGCTGCCAAATCTGTAAGCAAACAGTCACTCCATCAATAGACAAATGCTTTCAGATTATGACTTGCTTCCTTCCTTCCAGTTCTTCCTCCTTAAGCAGAACTGCACGTATTTCTCATTAGAGAGGACTCCCTTCTCCAGCAAACCTCTTGCTCAGATATACACAAAGAAGAATTCTTCCCTTTTATCCTGAAACACATACACCCTCTGTCCTGCACTTTTATCTTCCCTTCCCCCCGTTGGCAGCACCACCTGGCACATAGTGCAAGCTCAAGTGCTGGTTACACCACTCAATTTGCTACTGTAATTGGGGTTTTAACACTTTTTAGGGCAGATCAAATCACCCGTATGAGAAAATCTTTGGGATCACTTTCATTTTACCGCAGCACTGCTGCTGAAGCGACTGGAATCGGGTGTTTCCATTACTGCCTGTAGCAACCCCCAGCCCTCTGGATTTGTAACAAATCTATCACCTCTGATTGGAACAGCTGGGACTTCCTCTGAAACCTTCCTTATACAAGTTACTGTTCCACTTTCCCTGACAGAACAGATGGAAGGCAAGGCAAGTTCACTGCCTGCCTTCAGGCCAATAGGGGATAGGAACACACTCAGGGGTGTATTTTAAGGGCAGCTGAAATCCATGTTGGGTGGAGTGGCATCACCAGTCTGTACAAGCTGAAGGACTTGCTTTAGAGGAAGCAGAGATAAGACCAAGAGAATAACCAGTGACAAAAGGCTCTAATTGATTTTTTTCCTGTTTGTCATCTAGGGAACTCAAAATTACCCAAACCCAGAACACATTCCTTTGAACATACATTTGAACACTCAACAGACATACAATTCTTTCTATTGTAGTCTCTAAAAAAGTGAGAAGCAAAGAGAGTTAGACCTAATGTGCTGACTGTAAAAGGTCATGCTGTTTTCCCATTTTCTTTTGCTTCCCAAAATTCAGGAATAGTAACATTTCAAAAACTGTAGCATGAAGAAACTCACTGTAAACTGAAATAAAAAACAATTCAGTTCATTTCACTAATTGGATATTTAGTATAAACTCCCCTGGATACAAATAATCTCTTAATTATTCACTGCTTCAATAGCATAAATTCTTCAAGCCCTCTATGGCAAATGAAAATCTAGGAGTTAACGGATATCCATTCATCATTTAAGTTTCAGCATTCATCTAGTTGATAACAAAACATATTGCCACACACACTCTGGAATAGTTTCAAATGCTGCAACAATGAATTTAAAGCACCACAGAAAAACAGCTGAGGCCATCTGCATTCTGCGATTGTAAGGTCAGGAAACCAAAAGCTTTTGTTTTTATTGTTCTAGTGCTGTTGTCAAGGAAGGCGGGAAGAGGTGGGACAGGGAAGTGGCAGAAGAAACTATCAAGAATCTAAAGCAACTTTTTAAAAATAAACAAGAAAAAGCCCTCAGCTTGCATCTTTAAAAGCATCCTAAACGTTTTTTCCCCATAATTTTTAATTCTTGCACTCCTTTGCATGTAACACAGGAAGGCAGATGTACACAACATTTTAATCAAGACTGCCTGGCAGAAATTTTCAATTAAATGATCTTAAAACCAGAATTGTTTTACTAAACCACTTTTCTGCTTTAGCCACAGCAAAAAGACTTTAGAACTGTTTCCAACTAAACAAGAGAAGCAGCCCTAGGAGTTACAATGACAGCCATGGTCTCAGCCACAAGGGCTGGGGGGGGCACATCATTTCCATTACACAATAGATCTGAAATACGTGCAACAGAAGACACTAAGAAAGGAAAGGAGTGGCTTACCATTGGAACAGAACACAATTCTAGCAATATAAAACAGCAGCTGAGACAAGCACATTTTAAGTATATTTAACATTGAAACCAGCTGTTCTCCTCATGCCCATCTCAGACTGGCAGATCCAGTGAGATTGCTTTAGGACACCCTGAGCACAGACCATCTCAGTCAACTCTCCTGAACCACTGAGTGTCACCTCTTACAGTGGCACATCCCATTCAGTTAAACGTCCCTACTTTTTGTGCTCCCATTGCCCTCCAGCTCAGCGGACTGAGCAGAAACACATCTGTGTAAAAGCACAAGGACCAAATCTTACTGAAGCATCTGTCCAGTCCTTCAACCAAGTACTTCTATTCTTTTGGGATAAAATGAGGTTTTGCACTGAAAAGGAAAGATGTATTTTTGAAGACATGTGAAGTCTTTCAAGCAGGTTTCAATAACCTACAGAAGTCAGCAAGATACAGAAAGATCAGCTATACAACCATCTCAGTTTACCAGTCCTTCCCAGTATGCTTCACTTTATCTAACCTTTGAAAACAGTGTTTTGTAGTAATAAGAACTTAATAAGAACTGCTCCCTCCAGGAGGAAAAAAATTTAAAGCAAAAATTTTAAAAAAAAAGAGAAGTCCTGTAAGAAAGTCAAGTTGCTTGACAGAAGTGACTTCTAACACCAGAAAATTAACTAGATGTGCTGACAGTTTGATCAAGAGATATGACAGACTCTGAGGTTTAACTTTGCCCTGGCTATATCCTTCCTTATCATCTCTCCTGCCACATCTTCTAAGCTCTATTCCTTCTACATGTAAGCCTACCAAGCTATCAAGCTTACCTTTCTTCTCCACAAGGCATGATTCGTGTTTGGTTAAACAACCCCTCACGTTTTCAACGTGAAAATCTGATGAGAATAGGAAGAACAAAGTCCAGTAATTTTGTTCAGTTCTGAAAACACAAGTCCCAGGCCCAAGTTAATCATTTACAACTGTGTATCACCTCTTTAATCAAAATCATAAACAAAGATGATGGCTCATGGTTCTACAGACCAAAACTATGACTTAAATTGCTTCCCTGGTCAAGCTTAAAGAAAACAAAACATTATGTTACCTATAATTTTAACTGTGAAAGACTTTTTATGACAGAGTGGGGAAAAAAAAGACCCACAATCAAAAAAATCTAACAAATCTGCCCCTACACACATACACACCATACAAGTGCTTCCCAGAGTGCACTGTCACTCAAACACAACAGTCAGGACTACTCTTGGAATGAATTATCAAAACACCACTCAGTTCAGCTCATTTGGTAGACACATTCAGATTCCTTAATTTTACAAATCCAGATCTGGCCTTGTTTATAAACACTCAGCTGTGAAATTACAGCCATTCTCAAGGCTACTAACATATCCTAGGTTAGCATTCCTATGTTAGGGATGGACAGTTCATGGATCCTGAGCACAGCTCCAGGGCAGACATGACCAGGAACATCCATCCCCTTCTCACTGCCTGTGATGACCTTGCAGCATTAAAGCAACTCAGGATCACAAACTCCTCGGAGTCAGTGCTTTGCAGATCATTCACACGGATTTCAGTCTAAAGAACTTGTTGAATGTGGCCCCTAAAGGAGCTGTGCTCCAGGGCACCTATGCCGATCTATGGCTGTGCATTATCAACCTCTTTCCTCATATCAGGGCCTGGTGCTCCCTAGATCCTACTAGACTGAACCACATCCAATGGGCCTAGCCAGTCCTCATGCACAGGAGAGACAGGGAAAGAGAGACCACAACCACTTACAGTTAGATTGCTCTGGGCTGCCATAAAATCTGCCAGATTAATTCTCAGAAATGACCAAGACACTGATAAACAGAGTTTACCAGCCTTCAGCAAAACTTCTGAACGAGTTACTTCACATTTCAAGCTCCCAGAATATACCTATAAAAGAACTAGAAAGGGACATGACAGCCTTATGCTGGTTACAGCTGGCACCAACCTTGTTAACTTAAGGGACTTATTTCTTCCCCGATGCAAATCTGATGACAGCTCAGTAGAACATTGCTGAGCTTGGGGACAAAAATCCAGAAACAACTGTTGGTAAGGGAGCTTGCTGAAAGTATCAAGGTAAGAAGAGCAAGTAATATATGTAAATAGTAGAAAAGCTCACAAAAATTTATGCTTGTGGAAGACAGAAGCAACACACAGGTCAGTACATTGCAGCGACCTCAAGACGTCTGATCGCACTTTTCTGCAACGGAGCGCAGAAGAGTGGAGACCTAAACAGCAGCAACCACAATTGCAAAAGAACTTTTCTAAATCCACCCAAGGCATGCTGCAAGAATATATTTCTGTAAAACCAATCTTTTTTCCTCCCACAAACATTGAAACATTGCTGTATCTGAAAACAAAACGGTTGGTTTTGACTGCCATATTATCTGTCTGCAGATCACTTATCCATGAAACATGATAAAGTTTCTCAAAATGTTTCAGTATCAATATATAAATGACTCAGTACAGATGTACACATTGTGCTTGACTGTGGCTGACCGTACAACCAGTAAAAAACCCAAAAAAATAAAAACCTAAATGAAAAGGCAATATTCTACCCTTATACAGCAGTTTGAAACTGAAGGTCTCTTGCCAATTAAAGCATAAGCAAAGCAGTGTTTTCCTCGAAAGACTAAGAAACATGCTTTGAGCTGAAGAACTCCAAGTAAACTCTTCATCATTCATCAACCTGTGCTGGAACGCTTAATAATTTCTCTGCGTAGTAATGTTTTAAACCTCACAGGAATAACATTCCAGTTCGCTGCAAACTTCACTACAAACCACAAATCTGAAATGGTTGTCAAGAAACTGAGAGAGTAATTACTGCACAGTGTGCATCAGTAAGCAATTGCTTCTGACACTGTCACTTCATGTGCATCATTTCTGCTACATGAGCCCTGCAGGTTAGAGGGAATTCAAAAGATAAGTATGAGAAGTCATTACCAAGAACACTCAAGTAGGACTTCACTAAATCAAAAGGCAGGTAAACAGTTGTGAAGTTCTGTAACTACATGATCAATAACTTGAAGATTTATGAGCGGAAAAAAGTTTATTATTTGCAAATAGAAGGATTTCCCATACAATCCACTTAAGATCTTCTCTTTGTGTAGCTTCTCTCTTGCAAAATAAACTGTAAAGAAAACAAAACAATAGAAAAAAAACCAAAATAACAAAAAACCAAATTAACCTATCTCTGTATGCCTTGCTTTATTAAGATGGCATTTCTATGGCTTTTTAAAAATACTTAGAAAACAGACTTGTAAACTTTAGTTCTTTAGACACTGTTTTAGCATCTTTAGTTCACTCTCATATCACGAATCTGTAACCCTTCTCCTCCCCCACACCTGACCAAAAATCCTTACAAGTAAACCAAATTTATAACTGGATACTGAAAGGTGGAAGACTGAAGAGCCTTGTGAGTTTTGAGGGGATGATTCTGTAAAGCACACAGCTCCATTTAGCCTAAAATACAAACATGATAATGACAAGATCGACATTACAGAACCACCACCGATAAACTGTGGCTTCAAATGCAGTTCAGCAAAGTACAGCTGCTTCCCCTTTACATCAGCTCTGCCATTCTTTATCCTACATATCAGCTACCCCAGCACGTCTGCCTCAGTTCCCAAAGAGACAAAAGACCTTTTTGGCACTCAATATGGCAAACAGCTCCAGCTCCTTGAGAAAAGATAGAGGGGGTAGGGAAGAGGGGAATAAAGTATTATCTGGATTAAAGTATTTCACATGTGCCAGTGTAAGTCCAGCCAAAAGTTGTTGCTATCTGCTGCCTGTTCACAGTGACCTATGTGAAAACATCATGTGGTCTCAGCCTTGGTGCTACTGAGAAGCCTCCCATAGAGTTAACAACACCTTGCTCAGCAATCTCAGGGAGGCAAAGAAACTGAAACCCCTCCCTTTCAGTTTCAGAATGAATCCCCAAGGCAAGAGGCCCACCATTGGGAACTGTGGGAAGCTTGCATGGATACCACCCACATTATGGACAAAGAGAGGAAGAGGGGAAAAAAACACCACCAAAAACAAAACCACACGATCACAGAACACTTCAGCTTTCAGAAAAATCAAGCACTGACTCCCACCAATGCAATTCACTTCTGCAGCAAGTGCTGGTACTACTACCATGGCAAAGAGAGAGAGATTTACTCACACATTATTTAGCCAAGGAAAAAACAGTACTGCAGAAGGGCTTCACTGCAAGAATCACATCTGGCTCCAACCCCAAATGCCATGTCTTAATTTCAAAGTGCTCCAGAGAAGAAACTATAAAACAGGTCAAATGTCAGTCAGAAAATTGTATCTGTTACTTTAAATTAAGCTGGCTCTTCTTCTACCTCCTTTTTCCCTTTAGCTACTCCTTACAAATACCTTTGCAGCAAAACAAAAGACTGCAAATATTTAAGTGTGTTGAACTTGGAAACTAACACAGATGCTGATAACAGCATTACTTCGTGGACTACCACAACGGAACTACTACACTAACTCCAAAATACTAAGCGATTTTATCATGTTATACACATGGCAAATGCCTTCAATCATTTTATCACAGCAATAATTTTTTTTAAAGTTGGTATTGATACAGTATTCAGTTAAACCCTACAAGCAGGAAATATATGAAGATAAGCTGTCACTTTAAATCTGCAGCCAAAAAAAATAGAAAAATAATGACACTTCAATTACAGACAGAGACATGAGGTGAGACAACATTTTTGTCTCACTGGTGAGGAGAAACTCTTGCTCTAATATCAGTTTGTCAGATCACTTTTCAGTGGAGCCAGGTGAATACCACAAGCACCAAGTATCAATTTCCTTTAAAATTTCACATGCCAGCACTAATTAAGGGGCTCCTGTGCCACAGCATAGATGTCTTACTTATAACCACTCCTGTTACGCTACATAATCTACACACAAAGAGGTGTCCACTGAAAGGGTATTTCCTGGACACATGGGCTTCACCTAACACTATTTTCATCCTCCTCTAGGGATGACGCTCATGATCAAATGGATAATTCTGAGTACCATGATAAGGACCTTGACAAAGGAACACAAGTACATTTACTGAATAAATTGTTTTGGATCACATCTTAAAAAAAGAATTCAGACTGGGAAGAAAGGTAGGAAAAAATACAGGTCCTAGTACAGGTCACTGGTCTTAGTCTTCCAGAGTAAGATGTTTCAAAAAACAATTCTATTATTAAATCATTGATCTTTTCGTCATGGATTATAGGCCTTTTCTTCCTTCTTCTTTAGACCATTTCTCCTTTGTAACACTGTTAATTTTGAAATAACTATTGTAATCTTTATGACATGACATTAAAGATTAATAAGGAACATGCAACAAAAAGTTTTAGATTAGAATATGGTATCCAGATACTTGGATCCAAGTTCCATGCTTTGCAATAGCAAAAAACTATAGATACCAAGCCTACAACTACACATAAGTACAATGCAATAGCAAGTTGATCCTTTGCTTTGCCACTCCATAATAAACAAACTCCATTGACAAGTGATTGTTAAAAACTAACACACCACAGA
Organism: Campylorhamphus procurvoides; assembly: GCA_013396655.1. Taxonomy (NCBI): domain Eukaryota; kingdom Metazoa; phylum Chordata; class Aves; order Passeriformes; family Dendrocolaptidae; genus Campylorhamphus; species Campylorhamphus procurvoides. Next base: position 1,208,491 of record WBMV01003337.1, read on the forward strand.
GAAGAGAAAGAAAACAAAACCCTTTAGTGAAAAAGAACATAGAACAAAACCATCAACTGTTCCATACAGTGCAAGCTTTCCCACCAAAGGACAGGTAGATCACATCTAACCAACTCAACAGATACAGGACTCCAGCTGAGAGACGAGGCACAGCTTCATTCTCATTATCTTTCAGGGCACAGTCATACAATCTAAATTAAGAAACCCTATCATAATGTGGCAGCATTACAATATGCTATATTACACACAGAAGACTTCTGGTAGTTGATGTATTTCATCATTTCCTGGTGGTCACCACAATGACCATGAAGCAGCAATGTGCCCTTGCCCTAAAGAAGGTGAGTGGTATCCTGGGCTGCATTAGTCAGAAGCCTCTCCAGCTGAGCAAGGCAGGTGATCCTGCACCTCTACTCAGCTCTGGTGAGGCCACACCTGAAGTGCTGCTCACAGTTCTGTGCTCCTTAGCACAAGACAGACATGGACATGGTGGAGAGAGCCCAGCAAAGGGCCACAAAGAAAAATAAGGGACTGGAGCATCTCCATATGAGGAAAAGCTGAGATTGCTGGGACTGTTTAGCCCAGAGAAGAGAAGAGAATGCTTAGGGGAAAATCTTACTGATGTGAAAGACAACAGAGACAGATTCTGCCCCGTGCCAGGACAAGAGGCAACGGGCACAAACCAAAACATACCATGTTCCATCTGAACATTAGGACACACCTTTTCACATGACTGAGCACCAGCACAGGCTGTCCAGAGTGGTTGTGGAATCTCTGTTCTTGGCAATACTCAAAATCACCTGGACATTGTAGTAGGCACCTGGCCCTCACTGGCCCTGCTTCAGCAGTGGGGTTGGACCCTTCCAACCTAAACCCTTCAGTGATTTGCTCTATGGAGGAAATTTACCTCCATAGAGGTAAGAGATCTCTGCAGTGTGCTTAGGAGATTTCTGTCATGACTTCTGGCATGTCAACACCATCTGGAAAGCTGGAGATGCACCTCAGTTCCTCTCTTGTTCAGCTTAGCAGCTGAAACTGGAGCTTAAGCATAATCCAGTGTTGGGGTTTTTGTTTTGTTTTACTACCACTTAGCAAATTTCTCCTATCTCCTTTAGCAGGTCACTCGGTGGGAATACAACTACCAAAATAAGAAAGGATGCTCAGAACTGAATTTGGGAATAAAAAAGCCCTAGCAATAGAGAATCTGTAACCCACGCTAATGACAAAGTCCTAAATACAGAATTTCTCACTACATTAAAAGAAAACAAACACATATACATATACCGGGCATTTTCCATCAGCCAGCCAACTTTTTCAGGAAAAACCATTGCAGCTGTGCTATTCAGTAAGCCTCCAGCATACAAAGGGAAAACGCCATCAGAGGTGTCTCTCCAAACAAAGTAACCCGAGCAAGCATCAATTCGGGAGCTCGTGGTTGGTTTCTAAGTCGCAGCAAACACTGTATCCCCGGCGTTTAATAAGGCTGCACACCTGAGACACGGATCCCGGCGAGAACAAAGTGCAGCAGCATCCCCGGAGGCGCTGCCTGCGGCGGTGGGAGCGATGACATCATGCCAGGATGGGCTCCGGCAGCCCTGGCGCAGGGAAGCCCGGAGGGACCGCCGTGCTGGGAAGGATCCCGACCCCGCTCCCACCCGGCACCCACCAGCCCGAGTGCCAGCGCCTCTCCCCCAACAATGGGCACTTATGAGGCGAGCTGCTTCAACAGTACAAGGATTCAGAATCTATGTTGCAGCACAGAAATGAGGGGGGGGAGGGAAAACAGGGCACAATAACCCTTTCATTCAAAGAAGAAAGGCTTCCAGGAAGTACAAAGTGTTTCTCAGCTTTATCCAAAACCCACTGAAATCAACAGAGGCCCTTTCCATTTTTATCGGTGGACACTGGAGGAGGCTATAACCTAAGGCAGTTTGAAAGCATTATTCACACTATCATGCACTACTAATAACACAACAAACTCAAGAAAATGCAGCAAAATTCCAGCTATCTCATAAGCTGTGACATTATCAGAAATTCATCCTCCTCCCCCTTGCTCCCCCATCTTCTTTTAAAACCTTTCCTCAAATCATGCAAAAATCTGCCTCCCCCATAAATAATAAAACCTATTCTTTCCCAAAACCCACATGTCACAAGCAACACTGTTCCTGCACGATGGTGCAATAACAGAGACTAAGATACATCATACACTAGTTTTACATACTGTAGATGTAGTCCTTGACCAGAAAAGTAAATACAGAAAGTACATCATGCTCCAGCTTTCACACCTGTACACTCTGACAGCATATTTAAAAAAAGGCACTCATGTCTTCCAGTTTACCAGTAGATAGCTAGCCCAAAGTAATGCACAGCTTGTTTTAAATTGAATTACATGAGGAGAGTTATTCATGTTCCTATCACAAACAGGGAGTATTACTGAGTGGGCCTTGACTATGTTACACAAATAGATATATAGTAAATAAATAACAAAATCAACATCTTTTAATAGTTTTTAGTCTACAAACTTTGTTCACTTGTCATTTAATTAAAAAAAAATCTGTGGAACCCCCATATCCTTCAATGAAATTGTACTGCATTTTGTTCTCTTGGATTTCTTAAATGAAACCGATGCTGTAATTTGCAGCACCATTACGAAGCAGACTGTTATGCTGTACTTACTCTTCATGTCTCAAACTGTAGCCTGCAGTTACTTTAACATTAGAGAAACATTAATTCTTTTGGGGTAAGGTACTGCTCAGCATGAGGGACAGAAGAGATAATTTGTTTGAAGTCATTAAACAAAAAAAAGAGTTTCCATCAAAGTTTAGGAGAGTTCACTGTAAGAAGTCAGTTCAAATAACACAAATTTCACGCTACAAGAAACAAGCATTTATTTAGTGGGGGAGGGCTTAAATGCAATGATGTAAAAAACTCCCTGTGACATCTTTTAAAAGCAAGCTAATTTAAAAAAAAACAAAAACACCAAAGGAGAGAAAAGAATGTATTATTGGTCACATCCAGAGCTCAAACACATAAAATCAGTAGTGATGTCAGGTCAGGTTTTCACCACCACATTCCTTCATCTTTCGGTCCAGTCAGAGATGCCAAGCAACAATCTGATTTAACTGAGGCCAGCACAGCGAGACTAAGCTGAAGTGAGGCACTGCTAAAACACAGGACTGGTCTTTAAACCAGTTAAAAACACCGGTTCGACACAGCGTTCTGGGGTAGATTGTTATGGCTTAGCTGTGTATTTGATGTGAACATTCCCGTCTAGCAGCAGAGTAGCCACTTCCTAATCCGACTTCTTTTCGGATGCTGCTGGGAGAAAATTCCCGTCCCCTCTACAACAGCGGGTAGCACAGAAGGCGCAGACAGTCCCCGCTTTCCCTCCAAAGCCCGGGTTATACCGAGACGAGTCCTGTGCCTCGAATGCCCAGCCAGAAGTTGCCTCAGGGCTCCGCGGTGCCCTTCGCTCTGTTAAGTTTTCAGGGCACAGCTGGATATTCCCTCCGGGCACAGCCGGGCACTCCCGTCCCGGCACAGCTGGATATCCTCGCCCGGGGCACAGCTGGATATTCCCTCCGGGCATAGCTGGGCACTCACGCCCGGGGCACAGCTGGATATTCCCGCAAGCCCGGGGCACAGCTGGGTACTCCCGTCGGGGCACAGCTGGATATTCCCGCCCCGGGCACAGCTGGCCATTCCCGCCCGGGGCACAGCTGGATATTCCCGCACGCCCGGGGCAGCCGCGGGGCTCCCGGCGGGCGGGCAGGCAGGCAGGGCCCCCCGGCAGCCCCGCACGCCCCAGGGCACAGCGGGGCCGTGAGGGGAAGGGGCGGCCCCGCC
>WBMV01003337.1:1212510-1230542 GCA_013396655.1 Campylorhamphus procurvoides
GCAGGGCATCAGGCAGGGCAGGGGGGACACTGCCCCCTCCGAACCCTCGGGATTGCAGGCGGGGTCGGACTGGGAGGGATCACAGCGGGTCAGATGGTCCCCACTAAAGCAGGGCCGTCCCAGAGCAGGTTATTGAGGATTGGGTCCAGACAGTGCTGGAGTATCCCCAGTGAGGGAGGCTCTACACCCACTCTGGGCAACCCAGTCCGGTGTGTGCCCCCTCATGCTCGGGGGGCACTGCTGTGCATCATGTTGCTGCCCATGGTCTCTTCTCCTATTGCTCAGCACCACCACGCTGAGCCTGGCCCATCCTCTTGGCACCGTCCCTTCACAGACTTTTATGAGGTCCCCTCTCAGTCATCTGTTCTCAAGGCTGAACAGAATCACAGAATCAATTATGTTGGAAAAGGCCTCTGAGACTGAGTTCAGGCCCAATTCCCTCAGCCTTTGCATCTAGAGGAGATCCTCCAGTCCCCTGATGGACTTTGTTGCCCCCCACCAGACCTGCTCCAGGAGCTCCAGCTCTCTCTTCTGTGGAGGAGCCCAGAACTGGCCACAGCCAGAGGACAGGAAGGTGCTGGTTGGATTGCTTGCTCAGAGCACAGATCAGTGTCATGGTGTTCTGAAAGCACCTCTGGGCTCTGGTCCCACCATCACCTCTCCCCAGTGGGTGTTGTGACTCCAGAGCTTCGTGGAGCAGCTGTGCCCTGAAATGGCACAGGTCACAGGGAGGGAGGGTGGATGCAAGGGAAGTGCTTTGGGGTTGTTTGGTTTTAAGGAGGCTTTCTTTTTCTTACTTGGATTAACATCACAGCCATCTCTTTAACAGTTGCGCTTCCACAGCCACATGAAATCCACTCCCCACTCTGGCTCAGCGTGGAAAGGAAGACAACCCAAAGGAAGAATGACCCAAACCAAACTGCTGAACTAGCAACATGCACATATGCTCTGTCTTGAGAGCGCTCTTTCCACTGACCATAGAGGCACCTGGGATGGCCTCACTCGCCTAAAGTTAGATTTGTAAGTAGTTCCCCTTCCTCTCCTCTCTCAGTTCTCTATTTGTGGCATTTACTTCAGAATTCTTCCCTATCTTGTAGGGCTTATAAGAGCAGAAATTAAAACTTTGCAGTCTTTAAGGATTATGACCTAGGACTGCCCACATATTAATGTTGCATCCATAATGCTGAATTGATTTGTCACCAATATAACTTAACAGGCTACAAAGTGTATGAAACCTCACATATTTGAGTTTTCATTGCCAAGACATACCAAGTTCTCTGTGGGCACTAGAGACAGCAGCACATGGAAGACTTCCCTGCCAATGGTTTACAGCCTTTTGCAGTACAATAACTAAGCTCTTGCACCACTGTACCCAGTGAGCTGTGGGGAGCTTTACCATCCTTCTGGGAAATAGGAACAACTCTAAGAAACTCTGATGCTGTCAGTGGTCACTTGATCAAGACTGAATGGGTTATCAGTGAATGAAAGTGTTGCTTAGATTTGTCTGACAGTTCAGTTTTAAGGCACTAGTTTACTTGAGGGAAAGATTCCAGTAAAGATGGCAGGGTAGGAGCAGTATTAGAGGCTCAAGTTAACTCCACAATAAGCACATTTAGATTATGTTGAGTCTGCCTGGCGGTGTGCGGAAGACACAACAGAGAACAGAACTTGCTAAATCTGGTTGCTCTTACTCTGCTGTGTTCTCTAGCCATTTTTTGCACATTTTACTTCTCAATCTGCTTTCAATGTGGCAAAGGACAATGTATTCAGCACATGGTAAACTACTTTTGAGTAAGCCTGAACTGCAGTTTAACCCTTATAAACAAAAGTCACAGCCCAGGGGTCTCAGAATATCTTGCAAGAAAGTCTAGGGAAACAGCACATTTTTTTATGATGTTGAGAAAAATCTGTGGAATGGTAAATTTTGTGGAAACTATGACTCTTTAGCCAGAGAATCATAAAGACATATTAGTAAATAGGAAGTGATTTATAAGATTCGTTGTCTTTGGCAAGACTATCAATGTTGATTCAGCTGCTGTTTTCAATGGCAAAGACTGGTACTTTAAAGCTCAAGCCTTAAGTCAAAGAGAATAAAGTCTTTTTAAAACAGCATAGATGGACCTTAATGCAAAGATATCTTGATTATTCCCCGTACTAGTTAAATCAGATTTACTTTGCCAGCAATCACAATAATAATTATTGGAAGAGTTTATTTAATAAGCAGTAAGAAACCACAACAGCAAATTACAGTTTCATTCAGAGAATTGAAAAAGCCTGAAATAGGGTATCTGCTTTCTTCTGGGCAGCTGTTTCCCAAGATGAGCTAAGCTAGAAAGGTAACAGAGTTCAAAGCACAGACAGATTGCTGCAGTTGTCAGGGTTCTGATTGTATGAGGCATCTTCTAACAACTCTAATTGGGTTATTTACTCTGGATTCCTTAAGAAAAAAAAGCATCAAATCAGTGACTCTCACCATGAAAACAATCCTCTCCAAGGACATTTGGAATTAGCTGCGATTGCTTATTGACCACGCATTTGGTGTAAGCAGCATCAATGCAACAGACTTCTGGAATACAGCCTGCACACCAGATCACCCACATCAGAGCACAAGTCACAGCAGAACTGGCACTTCAAGTTACTGAACACTTCTTATGCTCCCATTCAGCACTGTCCCTCTTCTCCCCAGCTCCCAGAGCCTACACTACTGACTGATACTCAATTTGCCAATGAACAGGACCCCTCCAGATCCCTTTCTGCAGGGCTGCTCTCCAGCGTCTCATTCCCCAGTCTGTACATCCAGGGCTGCCCCATCCCAGGTGCAGAATCCAGCACTTGCCCTTATTGAACTTCACATGGTTGGTGATGGTGCATGTCTCTAATTTGTCGAGCTCTCTCTGCAGGGCCTCCCTGCCCTCAAGGGAGTCAACAGCTCCTCCCCGTTTTGTGTCATCAGAAAACTTGCTTACTATCTCTTCCAGTCCTGCATCCAAGTCATTTAAGAAGATGTTGAAGAGCACAGGGCCCAGGATGGAGCCCTGCAGAACCCCACTGGGGACACGTCTCTAGTCTGATGTCACCCCATTCACTATTGCCCTCTGTGCCCAACCCCTGAGCCAACTGCTCACTCATCACATGATGTGTTTATCCAGCTCTGGGCAGAACATTTTGTCCGGGATACTGTGACAGACAATCTTTGCTGAAATCCAAAAAACATATATCAACTGGCTTCCCTTGATCAAATTAGATGGGTTATCTTGTCATAAAAGGAAATCAGGTTGGATCAGTAGGACTTTCCTCACATGAAGCCATGCTGGCTGTGACCAATGACTGTGTTGTCTTTCAGGTGTTTTTCAATAACTCCCAGAGTAATCTTCCCTATAATTTTACCAGGCATAGAAGTAAGAATGGCAGGCCTGTAGTTTCCATGGTCATCCTTCTTTCCCTTCTTGAAAACTGGGACATTTGCCAGCTTCCAGTCAACGGGACCTCTCCAGATTCCCAAGACCATTCAGAAATCATTGAGAGGTCTCATGATGATCAGCCAGCTCTTTGAGTACTCTTGGATAAAGCCCATCAGGCCCCATGGACTTACAGGGATCCAGCTGGAAAAGCAAATCCTGTACAAGTCCAAGGTTGAGTGGGAGTCTCTCATTCTCACACTTGTGAGAAGTAAGTTTAACACAGAACAAAGAGTCAAACATAAGAATGATTTAGTGATCTGCTCAGAATACTTCTTCATGACATGGAATTCCTCCAAGTACAGTAAACATTGCAAATTCCAGGTTTTGGATACAACTGCTCAGGGCTAGGTTGTAAAAGAAAAATCAGGAATTTTGACTGTAACATTAGATCTTAATTTCAAGGCAGATTTTTAAAAGCTATTTCCCACTGCGGCACTCCCACCCCTCTCCAGAGCCTGCTAACCTTTTAAGGCTATGAAGACATCATTGAAGTCCTACAGCTGTACATGAGCAGAATTCTCTGTTTGGAAGACTATCCACAGAAAGGAGCTTTTATGAGGCTTCTCATATATACAGCAGTCGCTGATTTAGCTCTTGTAGTCCAGACCCAGATTCTTCCTTGTGTGCTATAAAACAAGGAAACCTGAATTACTACACTAAGTGAAATATTTCTAAGAACTGGGAGTTATAGTATGTTAGTAAACATATTATGCTTATTTATATTAATTGCCATTATTAAAAGGCTGTAACTTCTTTCAGTTTGGGTGACATGGAGCTATAAAGCCATCAGCTGAGAACTATAAATGTCTGTCATTGCAAGACATCAATTGGTCATAAAAATAGCCAGAGTAACTTTTGCAAAACTCACTCTGGATCCTGCTCTCCTGTCAAAACTCTTTCATTTCCCTCTTAATACTCTCCTACTAAAATACAAACTTCACACTATTTATGACAGAAGGAAAGTTTTCTGTAATTTGACTTGTATAATTTCAGTCTTCTGTGAGGAAAACAACATACCCCCTATTTTGTGATATTGCAAAAGAGATTGTCCCACGTTATGAAAAATAGTTGACTAAATATTTGAGAGATGGTTTGACATCTCCCATATGGCACTGGTTCCATAGTGGGTACCAAGGAATGGACAGGAACTTCTGGGACAGGATGTGTTCCCTGTGCCAAGCTGGATTTTGAATGGAGGAATTTGACTAGAAGCTGATTCTTAGTGCTTTAGCTCCTACTACTCCCAGAGTTATTACTTCACTGTTACCACTTCAAAGGATGAAAGAAAAAATGCAAGTAAACCTAAAGAAATCCTGGTTTGTTCCTTTCTAATGTATTTTCAGTACAAAACACTAGAGGTATGAATTTCATTCCTGTATGAACAGCTGTCAGATAAGGTTCTATTAGTTAGTCCTTACAACTAAAAGTGTACCTGCAGGAGCTTCTGGGTGTTTCGAGTCCTTGATCAGGTGCCTGGCTGAGTCAATTCTGCTGCTTGTTCAGCTAAATCCAGAGTAAACTGCAGTGAGAGGCAGGCAGCATCCCTCAAAGAGAGCAATCCACACTGCACTTTAGTTACTGTGATAGAATTGGCTTAGGACACAAACTGTAAACAATGAAAATTCTCAGGAACAACACACAAAAATCTTGTTACCTAAAACCAAAGGACATGTTTTGACTTTGCATAACATCATTCAGTAGCATTTTAAAGATTTCTCATTTTTTACTTCTGTCTTACTCTTTCATCCAGTTTTCAATACAAGGCAAAAAAAGCATTTCATAAACCGGACTTGACAGAATATTAAGGGAACGTGAATGAAGCTGAAATAAGTTTGGCACAAGGGCCTTCCATCAGGGATGAATGGAAAAAAAATGGCAAATTATGTGAAGTTTTATTTGATGAAATAAAACAAGTTATACCCAGTTGCCTTCCACTGCAAACCAGAAAAAACTCTTTCAAAATTACTGTACTATGTGGAACATTAATTTCACAGAGAAAAGGAAGTCAAGTTTACCTACTTATTTTGAAATAAAGGGAGGAACAGAAATCATCTCATTTACAGATGTAATCAGCTCAGTTTAATTTTTAATCAGTTGTTGAAAATACCATATAGGAAGAACTCACCCCTTTTAAACAGGTTCATAAAAAATTAAACTTAGGGGGAAGTTCAGCATGCTTCATTATACCCAAAAAATACAGTTTCATATTTTATATAATAGCTTTATTATCAAATGGCAAGAGACACTTAGTAATGATGTCATGCAGGTATTACAAAAAATTCCAAAAGATAAACACATCACCTAACAGCTCAAAATCCCTTGCAATTAAAAAACAAAGCTACATCTTTCTGATTTCCTGTAAATTTCGTGGTAGCCACTGCTTTTCTGTCAAAATGGTATGGCTATCTGTTGGATCACTTGATGAATTCTCTACAGGAAAGAGTAGGCTAGTACAGTATTCCACAGCACAGTGCTTTTCTTTGCCTTTTTTGCAAGGCCTGCCTTACTCTTCACAACCCCCAGAAGTCTTCAAGGGGTAGAAAACCACCTCAGGCTGGTGGCAGCTCAAGATAAATGTGGAAGGGACAGATTAAAAAAAACGCTAAGGTTTTAATGAAGTAAAGAACCTTATTTTCAACCTTTTTAAGGTCTTAAGGCTTTTAGTCGTTTTGATGGGAACCCAGCCTTATGGCTGAAACACAGGTTTTGAGTAGCAAAGCCTGATCCCATCTACACAGTGAAACAGAACTCAGTGAAAACGTCAGGTAATAGCACAGTTAGATTGAAACATAGCTCAGTTCCTTCTTTAGTGTCACGGTTCCACCAAAACATTGGCTTTACACAGCAAAGAGGGGATTTTACAACAGCATCTGTTATTGACCAGAAATTCAGACAAAAGCCACTGGACAGTAAGTAGTAGGCAATTTATTCTGAGTGTTCATCTGCATGAAAAATTACTTATGCAGAAAAGTAGGCTGTAAATCTACAGCAGCCTCACACTCTGTAGGCCAGGGAACACTTGCTCACACGGCTAAATTCATACTCAGGTTTACTATGGAATGAATCCCTTAGCTAAAGAAGCTCTGGAGATTAGAATAGCAGCAATAAAATTAATCATTGTTCAGTTTTAAATGCCAAAGTACACTTTTAGAGTAAATTCTAAATAACAAAATAATTGCTGAAGCTGAATGATCTTACAGTGAATTTGCAAACAGATCTGATATGAATTCCTTATGTAAAAAATACCATTTACTGTGCAGCCCAGATTTAAATAAAAGACAAATAGTGTACCACTAATATTTACTATATATTTACATGTAATACTGTGATGAAATGAGTCAATTAACATTATGTTACAAAATGAATAAACCCTTTAAAGGTACCAGTACCTTTCACATTATCACATTTATGGAACTGTTCTCTTAGATTTCAAAGATCTGTGATATGATCATTGAGTTAACACGAGGATACAGACAAATAAACCCTGGAACTGGAGCATATGCTGATGTGTTTACTCCCATTTCAGCAAGACACTGCAGGGGCATCAACAGTTCCTCACTGGTCAGGGCCTCGTTTTATGGGATTCCACTGACAATACAACAAGTTACAACAGCTGGAAGCACACAGAGAGAGGTATCATATACCTTACTGAGAGAATACACATATTTCTACTGAAGGGGAATCAGAGCTGGTTGCCCATTGCCAGTTACTGATTAGCAGACAGTGGACCTGTCCTTTCATTTTTATATACACCAACACAAGAGCCTGCTGTTACATGGTGCTTTGAATGTTATTTGGAATCAGCTATTTAATAGGAACTGCACCAATTTGTGTACCCGACATTTCTTCTACCTAATCAAGCTGCAATGAAGAATTTCATACTCTACATATTGCTTGAGAAATGGTAATATTACACTGCTTAAGCCATACAATCATTTTCTTAAATTGGCAGGATAAATCTATGCAAGTGAAATATTGGCAAAATAATCAACATTAAAAAAAATTAAAACTAAAACTTAAAAATCATCAGCCAGCCAAGATAAAAATTTTAAGCTGCCCTCTCCCTTCCTATATTCTCTCCCAGAATTAAACCTAACAGTAGACAAGAGGGAACAATGTGACATTTTGCCTTTGTTAATCCAGTTAGTAAAGCAGATGTAGGTTCAAGTATTTAATTCCACACAGCACTAATAAATAGGTAAACAAACAGGATGAGAATAACATTGTAGTTAAAGTACTGCAAAGAACCTTTGTTTCTGATTGAGCACCGTTCTTGTGTTATTTTTTAACTCCCAAAGGCAGAAAGGAAATATTGTGAGAAATGCTTTCAGACCAGATCACGTGCACGCCTACAGAGAATGTTACAAAGTTGGACCGAGTAATTAAGGTTTTCTTCCTGCAAGTGTTAGAAAGTGTCACCACATTACAATTTTTGCTCTGCATCTAACTAGAGCAAAATGTTGCATCTCTGTTTTCACTTCCCTCATTCCGAGAGACACCCGCACCTCCTCCTGAAGTAAAACACTGGTTGTTTGGTTACAAAACTGTATGCAGTACATTTCTGAACACAGTTCCTTCAGTTTAAGGCCATGTGTTCACTTAAAGACATTCTTATCAATTACAAGCCTCTCTTTTAATTGCTTAAGATCCAATAGAAAACAAATATACAAATATCAGAAGTGCTGATCCTGAGATGAAGTATGGGAAATTCTGGTCCAGTTTGACCCTTATGCAAACTTCTGTTTCAGTTTCTTCTGGAAGAGAGCTGGTAGGATGGAGAGGATGGCTAGAATCATGAGAACAAAAACAGAGTTCCAGGAAACAGCTTCCCCTGCTGTTGTAAGCTGGTACAGCGTTGTTCCTGCCTTAATGGCTACAAAAGACGGTGGTGCCACACCTAGAGAGGGGAAAGGATGAAAAACCAGCTGGTTAGGGTGAAAAAAAACCAGAAATTAGTCATCCAGCCTTTAACACCAAATGTTTGAGATTTTGTTGCCTTGTCCTTTTTTTTTTTTTTTAATAAGAAGGCTATAAATGCAGAATTAAAAGACAAAAAACCCTTATCAAAAAAACTGGGTTTACACCAATCTTAGTATCTTGTAATACAAGCTTATACGCAAAAGATCAAGCAAATAATCTTTGCTCTTTAGACTTTGCAGATTGCAAGTTGTCTGTTTACAAACTGATTTAAGTTAATAAAAGCAGAATATTGACTGTTTCCTAAACAGATTAAAAGGTGTTTGCAAAAATATGCCAACTAAAAAAACTCAAGTGTTTAGCACTACATTAATTCGCTCCTCAGAAGATACGTTATGAGCAATAATGCTTCAGATTAAAGTCACATACATCCTCACACAACTATGCTGAGCTGAAAATAGGAGTATATAATAGTTCACAAGTATTACAGTCACACAGCAGAACAAAAAGTTACTAATCAATGGTTCATATAATGTATGTTTTCTTAAGCAAGTAATTAAGCCATTACCTCTCATCCAGGACATCAGAACAGTCCTGACTACTAGAATCTTTTGATGTCAAACTCCACACATAGAATTAAGTACAGAACCAACATTCTTGTGGAATCTTTCAGCTGTCTGGTAGGTGTGATCTCAACTGAGTAACATATACAGGGAGAAGCAACTCATATCCCTGGTTCTGGCCACCCCAAACTGCAGCTCACAAGCCACAGTTCTTACCTAGGAAAGTACCAATGAAAAACACTTTCAATGGCACGTTGATTACAGGAGATGTTATATTGATAAACCAATTGGGAAGAAAAGGTGTTATTCTCAAAAATATTATGTAGTTTATGAGGTGTTCTCTGTGTCGTTCAACCTGCCAAAATAAAAGCAACAATAAAAAAATTACTAAAAAAATCCCTGCCTTGAAAATACATGTATTTACTAGTAGAGGTTTGTTGGGGGAGGTCCTATCTTTTGTAGACATTTACAAGTTGTAACCGTAAAAATCAGTTAAACAATGCATGACATGGGGAAGAGTCACCACTGAATCACCTGTAAATAGCACTAGAATCAGACTGGAAATACCTGTTCCTGGCAGAGCACAGTGGCATGTCTGAATTAGCCAAATGAAGCAGCAAGTGAGTCATCAGAGCAGCAGCAGGCCCTACCTGTAATTCCATTCCTAAAACTTTTGCAGGAACTAGCAATGAGGTTTGTTCCTCAACCCATTCTGTCCTAACTCATGATCAAACTTGAAACACTTGGAAACTCACCCAGGTCAGAGCTCTGAGCTTCATCCTGTGGCTGCTGCCAGCAGTTACAACAGGAACGGGGACAACAGCTCCAACTTCATTCACAGTTTTAATTATATTCACAAGTCTAGGTCAGCTCCTTACCCTAGTACTACAACAAGGCCTCTTCTCTTCTCCTTCCAGCCTGGCTTTGGCAAATCAGCCCTTTCAAACAAGTATAACCTCAAACCAAGTTACCAGGATAGTAAAGCATCCACTTCTGGCCTATCCTGGCAGACCTAAGCTTAAATCCACACATTGTCATCAGGTCCCAAACAGCTAAAATTAAACTTGGTCTGATTGCAATTTTACCTGAAATTTCACAAAGCAACTCATCCCAGTCACAATCCTGTTCTTCAGCTTTAGCCAAATTTAGATTTAACTGTAACACCAAAATCAGGAGCCCTGCTACTGTTCAGTAATAACACTGTGGGATTTATAAATCTTAGTGATGGACAAATATTTAAATATTGATTTATGTTGCATATAAAATGGCTTGATCCTCAATATGCAAGCATGGTACAGTCCAATTAACATGGAAACAGTGAGATATGAGCTACTCATTAATTTAAAATCATATATTTACTTCTACTAATGGAAATAGGAACCATTTGCTACTCAGAGTAGCCTCAAGATTATACTGCAATATAATCTTGATCTTATAATTCTGCACCATTAAGGTTTACTTGAGTCAAGAGTCAAAATACTATTGTATTATTTAATGAGGTCAATTGTGCCAGACTTAGGTCCATATCTTATCTAATGAGGAACAAGTTTGAAGTATTTTTATGTGATTTAAAAAATCGTGACCTGAATACTGTAGTAAGCTGTTTCATATTTGCAAAAAAAAAAAAATTTGTTTGAACACGTTTCAGAGTATCAAAGAGACAAAAGGTCAACTACAAATCACACTATGTTTTTGTATTTCAAAACCTCGGTCTCACAAATAAGGCTTGCTGAAAATAATGTTACCAGATACTCTAAGAGAAAGTTTCTAAATGATCCAACTACAATACCATCTTTAAATCAATGTTTTGCAATCAGACATCCAGCTGCAGGTTTTCCTCCCCTACAAAAAACACAGGCCCAGCTTTCATTAGTCCTGATGGTTGGAGCAATTACTTGACATTACCTGAAACTGGAGAGGTTTCCTATTGACACAAGCTAAACCAGGGGGTGGTCAGTTGCAAACTCTTCCCAGGTACGAACAACTTTCTCATGGGAAATACCCTAAAATCAGGAATACTCCCTATTGTCTAAAACACACAGAGAAGGTAACTACACATTGTTAGAGAGGAGTCAGAATCCCTTCTTTGTAACTACATACATCTGCATGAGACCTCCTAGATTTCCATGCTATTCCACTATCCATTTTGTATCAAACTCCAGCATCTCTAGAAACCTTACCTGTTCTGACCATTTTACTGCTTTTTCTGTTAAATATCTGTATACAACAGGACGTCCCACTAGGTATGAAAGCATATAGCAAAATGAAGCTCCAAGTCCTGAGCACTGAAAAAAACAAAAAGTCAATGAGCAGAAACACTAATTAATCTCAGCCTTATATCCCTATTAACTACACCGGGGGGCTACAGCCTGTTTCCATGTGGCCCTCCTTCAGAGTGTACGCACTCCCTAAGGATGCTGCTGACCCAAGACAGTTCCTTTATTTCCAAGGCATTTAGAACAACCTTAACATTCCGAGTAGAAAACATTGATTACTTATCAATTAACATTAAGTGCTTCTGCAGTTTTAAGATTTTTGAACAGTAAAAGCTTTGCAAATAAGGGGCACAATGACATTAGATTTAAACTTGAAAATTCAGCAGCATGGTCCTCCCTACCTACTCAATCACCTCATTCTCAATACTAAGGCTCATTACACCTGTATCTTTTGTACAGCATTTTTTAAGCTTGTTAGTAACATACATTTTATATCTTAAATTAAGCTTCTTGCATGTTTAAGCCATTTAAAAAACAGTTGTGATAATAAAACATATCTCAGTGTGATAAAACCACAGTAATGGTGTTCTGGAATTACAACTGGGTTCTGGTAGATGCTAAACAAATTTAATGTGAAGGAAACTCTGGCTGATTCACACTCAAATGCCTTCATTATTAAGAAAGCTTGGAGATCAGCTTTGGATCATCATCCAATGCTACATCGAATTTTGTGAATGACACTGTTAGCAGAGCTAAATGAGAACTCATTCGTTTGTCATAAACTGAAGTATATCCCTGTTTCACTCAGACCCTGATCATTTCCAACAGGAAGCTGCTCAGCTGCTCGGATGGACTCCAAAGAGATAGAAGCTATTTTCCATACTTACCAAACAAACAAGAAATAAGGCCAATGGAAAGGGATAAAGAAACCCTGACAGGATACTGAGAAATATAGACCCAGGAATAGCAAATGTTTGCAAGCTTGGATGCATTTTAGTCAAGGAAAAACACATTTTTAAAAAGCTAGCTACTTCTTAATTTTCTAAACACTCAAGATACATTACAATTTCAAAAAGCATAAATAGGCATAGCCTCTCAAGGTCCTTACTTCTAAATATGTTTGCGGAGTAGCACAAGAAGCTCAAGCACAGAGCAACAAGAGGTAGATTCATCATTATATATACAAAAAATAAGTCACTAAATAAAAGCTGACTTTCTCTCCATCTGTACTACAATTGACACTGGGGATTTATTGTGACTTCCAAGAAACATGTACTTCTGATTTCACATTGTTGACTACAGATACGAGGTTTCAGATGATCTCCCAGAAAAGTTCACAGGACTGTCCAAACCCCTAACTACAAGTTTCATGGAAGACTGAAATGTATGAAGGCAGCTACTACTTCCTTACAACTAGGAATCGTGTGATCACTAATGATGGTACATGATCACTAATGTCAGTCAGAAATTTTCAAAAAGGCAACGATTAAGTTTCTTGCAGCATAAACAAAGAGGTTGTTGAGCTTAAGGCTTGCTAAGCACACTTGAGACTATGATGTATTGTACACTTTGGATAGAAAAGTTATAAAGCAAAAAAAATCTGTACACAATTTTTTCCGAGTTGAATTGAATGAAATATTAAGTCAAATAATCTTCCTAAGTCCATTATAACCAGTAGAGCTTTAGCTAAGCAAGTGTCAAGGTTCGGAGATAATTGTAACACACTTGTCAATGGATCACAGTCTACTGCTGAGACAGTGAATGTTGTCACATCAGCTGCTACAGTAGCTCAATAGGCAGCCAATTCTGGTTTACTTCTTGTTAATATATAATCTAACAGTTTAATTTTCTTCCTAAACCTATTTTTGGTAAAATACACTTTAAAGGAATGAGATACAGGGTAATCACTGATGGCACATTTAGTGCTGCCTTTTCTGAGTTACGAAAGCCACCTGCATTAAAACTGTAAAACAAACCTCTCAGACAGCTTTTAAGTTATTAACCTTTAGTTAAGTGTCCCAGAGTGTGTTTAATCATTAATTAATATCTTCTGCACTCAGGAAAAAGGAGTTAACATAGAACACAGGTAGCCTTTGTGTCCCCTGGACAGAAAGTACTTCAGAAATCCAGCTCCCTCTAAAAGGAAACACATTTGGCTTTTTGAATGTGAACACTGCAGAGATGAACGATGGCTCAAAATACTTTCCTTCAGAAATGCTGATAAATATTCCCTAAATTACCCTTATATGGCACTTTTGAACATCTCAAGGAAAAGCAGTGCAGTAGTCTCAGTTTTCTTCTGGAATCACAGTAATTTCTAACTCAAAATTCAGTTTGCAATGTATAAAGTTAGCATAGCAATAAAGTAAGACCAAGCATAATACCAGAGATAAAAATATTGTCCATAACAGACACAGCAGCAGTGAAGCTGCATCCCCAACACCACGTATATGCATGCCTCAATTTCTTTCTGCAGTCCTTTTTTCCAGTCCTAAAAACATATTGAAAAAGCCAAGAAATATTTTTAATTTCAAATATTTTAAAATATTTGTGTCTATTCATAAACATTCCTAGGTATGTTAAACTTACCCCGATCAAGAACTTATAAATTTGTATTTTTCATCTAATTTTTCAGAGAAGTATGGCTACCTCAGAACTGCCCTTTATGTCAAGAAAAGGATACAAAACGTATGTGGCAAAATAAGCCACTAACACTTGAACATAAAATGTGTCCTTATATCTGGACAGGACTTTTCCCAAGGCCTTTGCATCATCCATATCTCTAGGAATCTTTATACATTCTCTTTCTTCTCTAGAGAGAGAAAAAAAAAAGCAGCAATGATTGAAATATAATCAAACAGCATAGTACAATTACTTATTGAATTAGATATAATTAGATACACTACATCACTAAACTACAGCCTCAGCAAACAAACCATTATTATTGTTGCGATAATGTTCTCAGAGGAGCACACTATTTACAGCATGGTTTATATTAGAAAATCACCAACTCTAGATATTTCCAACCCTTTTTATTATTCAGTACAATCATCTGCTTCTTTATTAGGACTTTTTTTCTTACCAAGTACTGATAAAAAATAAATAATTACACAAACCAGACCTTAGCAACTGAAAGCACTCGACATTTCAGCCAAAACCAAATACAGCTGCCTCAGCGCTGGGGTCATAACATTTGAAGTGCAGTAAGAGAGGCAGAACTTCACCTCATAAACAAATAAACCT
Organism: Campylorhamphus procurvoides; assembly: GCA_013396655.1. Classification (NCBI taxonomy): domain Eukaryota; kingdom Metazoa; phylum Chordata; class Aves; order Passeriformes; family Dendrocolaptidae; genus Campylorhamphus; species Campylorhamphus procurvoides. The sequence continues at coordinate 1,226,911 of WBMV01003337.1, forward strand.
TTCAGGGCAGAATCTCCTGTCACACCTTAATGTGGTGCAACCCTGGGCAGCACAGTTGAGTGTCTTTGCTCTCCCCATATCAGACTTAGGGATTGGGCTGTTGCAAACTGGTTGAGCAACTTAGATAGAAAATTAACTGCTAAAAGGAAGAAGAACATTATCAGATAAGCAGGCTTTCATCCTGTCACCCTGCCTACCTTTCCAACACAAGTACTAAACGCCACAAAAGGAGAAAAAGAGAATGTGAAGCTTAGCTAAGAAGGAAGAAGGATTTTCCCTTTGGTGATAGCCTCCAGTTTCATCAGTGCATAAGCCATTTTAAAGTGAACTCAGCCCTAATCAAGCCCGTCCTGGCTCTCAGCTGAAGAAGGTTAAGAACAGAGTCAGTTAACACTACTAATTTGACGGGGGTAACATTTCAAAACATGATATCTCAACTGCCCAACAGAACCCCAGGTCAGGTACAACTCTCTTTACACAGATCCTACTGGTCAGTATTTCAGTATTAAGCTCTGTATCCTGACATTTTAGGTTATGTCTGTAATTAACCCATGTGAATAAAAATGACTTAACCCCATGCAGGCTCCTCTACAATTTGATACTGAAAGGCAAATTAATTAAGAAATTAATATTTCCTGACATACTTACTCACTAAGCTGTGGAAAATTTTTATATACCAGGAACATAAGGAAAGCAGCTGATAAGAAGATGGAGACCAAAATAAGAAGTGATGTCCGAGCTGATCCACCTTCTGCGAGAGCTTTCCCTGAAATTAAACAAAACAAAGTTAGAAAAACACCCAACACTACCAAAACAAAACAACAAAAAGCAATCCCTCACATCTGACAACAGATTTCAAACTTACCCTTTAAGGGAATACTAAAAGTAAGCCCTCTGTGGGCATAACCTTCCCACCAACACTTTCAATAACACACATAGCTCACATTCCCTGAAAGCTTTCAAACAAATTTGAAGTCCTTACACTGGCAAACATCCCATAGAAATCAACTTCTATAATCCATAATAATTTAAGCATCAATTAATAAATACCTTTCTAAAGAGAGAAACACAGCAAAATAACATAAGCTATATGTATTTTTTCCTTTTTGCCAGAATCTTCTGTCAGTTTAATTAATTAGAGATGTAACTTGAAGTTAAAACTTTCAGTATGTACAACATAACTTTGCAACCTGCTCATTAACAGATTTGGGGGGCATTTTCTCCTCCAATGAAAGACTACCAGGCACAGCCACTAGCCAGTTAGGTGATACACTCATCATGTGTACTCCTCATATGTAAATACACACACACCAGCCTTTGATATAAAGATTAGAGTTCCTAAACTTGGGAATTACACCCAAAGAATTTCTCTTGGATACGTCTATATAACTTTTTATTAGCCTTAAAATTCTTGTGTAAAGGAAGCAATGGGACTAGTGACACAATTACATTTTAGGCTCTTCTTTACTTTACATTTTTATTAAAATGACCACATATGTGCACTACACTGATTAACACAAATGCAGTTATACACATGAAGAATTTTAAACTGAAATAAACACTAAGAACCCTCTGCATCGGCAGTGGGGTGTGTATGTGTGCGTGTGTTACACCACTCTCTCCTCCAGCAGTTTGAGGCTCGCACAGCCTCACACCGCGGGTCACCTGAAAGAAGAGCACACAAAGAGTCCCAGCTGTGTTTTCCCTCAGAGACACCACTGGCACGACCATAATGCCAACACTCAATCGGGTCACGCTGACACCTCAAAGTTGTGAAACGCAGAGAAAGGATGACGAAACCCACAGCGCCGGCTGGGCAACCTGGCAATTGCATTGGCCTCAAGGTTTTTTAGGTCTGAGGTCGGCACAACCCCACGGGGTCAGCGGGATACCACAGGTGTGTGCTGGGTCAGCCGAGGCCAAAGACAACATCCACGAAGCAGGTACAACCACAGGACGCGTCAGGCTGGACGGGGTCACAGGGTGGTTCATGGGGTCCACCCTCCCTGCTCCAGCAGGGTCATCCCAGAGCACAGGGCTGTGTCCAGAGGGTTCGTGAGCATCTCCAGCAAGGGAGACTCCACGGCCTGTCTGGGCAGCCTGTTCCAGTGCACTGCGGCCGTGGTTGTTCTCACAACACCCTCTCCAAGGAGCATGACAAATAAATAAAACACGCAAATACATAAGCAACTTAGGAGGTGAAGAAAATAAAAGACACAGCCAACTGCGCTTTCTGCCACTTCCACTTTCTGTGCTTCAGCCAGGCCGGTAGTGGAACAGCACACAGGCACAGAGACACATGCACACACACACACACATCCCACGCGTGTTCCCTCACGCAGGGCAGGAAGGAAGGGGCTGCTGCCCCATGTCCGGAGCCGCCTCCCGCACACGCCCCGTGAGGGGCCGGCCCGCCCCGCGCCCCACAGCCCGGGCACCCCGGGCACCGTCCCCACCCCTCAGCTCACGGCCGCCCCGACCCCCGGCACCTTGCAGGAGCTGCCGCTGCTGCCTGGCGCTCTCCGCCGCCGCCGCCGCCTGGCCTGGCCCGCGCTCCGCCGCCCTGCGCTGCGCCATGGCCCCGCGACACCCCGCGGCCCCGACCGCAGGCCTCGGCCGCACGGGCAGCCGCGGGCAGGCCGGGCAGGGGGAGGCGGGACCGGCCGCTCCTCCTCTTTCCTCCTCCCCTTTCTCCTCTCCGCTCCTGTTCTCTTCTCTCCTCTCCTCCGCCCCGCTCACCCCACCGGGTCGCGGCCGCGCTCCCGCCCCCGCCGCCTCCCGGCGCACGGCGCATGCGCTTTTCTCGGGGCAATACGGCCCTGCTGGGATGTGCGGGAGCACGTGTTGGGCCCCACGTCCTTGAAATGCCGCGGCGCGTCGGGGGCCGTAAATACGGTAATGCCGCCTGGCCGCGCGGGTGTTTACGGTAAGGCAGTGCGCGCAGTAGCCGCAACTACGGCGTGGGGCTGCATTTAAATCCCATAAATCACAGAAACAATTAGGGTGGAAAACACCCCCCATAGCATCGAGCCCCGCCTATGACCGATCAGCACCCTGCCAGCTCGACCATGGCACTTCAACCTTTCCTTAAACGCTTACAGGGATGACGCCTCCACCACCTCCCCGGGCAGCCCCTTCCAATGTCTGATCACCCTTTCTGTGAAGAAATTCCTCGGGATGTCCCACAGAAACCTCTCCTGGCACGGCTTGAGGCGGCGGCCCCTCACGGCGCCGCTGGTTCCCTGTGAGAAGAGGCCGGCCCGCAGCGCTGTCCCCTCACGAGTTCAAGGGTGAAAGGGTCAGTCTGTTCCTCGCTTTTGACAAGAAAGCTGCTTTCCTGGCAAGCAAGAAAACCCCAGCAGCCCCGGGGCTTTCCTCACGTCGCGTCCTGTCGGTGGGAAGGTTTGAAATCCCACAGAAAAGCCGGAGGGTTGTGTCCCGGCGGTCACAGATCCCTTGGCGTCCACACCAAGTCTGACCCCGAAACTCCCCATCCTCCTGCAATCCAGGAGATCCATGGACCTTCCAAATACGGGCAGCACACATGGAGTGTCACAGAACAGTTCTCCAGGGAGAGCAGGGACAGCACACACTGAGTGTTACAGAAACAGTCCTTTCGGCATGGACAGAAC